>JALPVH010000236.1:47500-88739 GCA_023242295.1 Diaporthe ilicicola
AAGGTCATGGAATACTGGACCGAGGCTTTGAACATGCTGGCAAAGAGTACGCAGTGCCCCATCAAAAACTTACTTATCTCACTTCTAATGAGCCATCTAGCTCCTCCACAGGCCCGCCCATCTGCTCATTCCTTACCAATGGCCATAGAACAGGCCAGATGGCAAGCCGAAGTGAAGTGCTACATCTACGCCCTCATCGCATTGATTTCAGCTACCCGTACCCAGTGGGGCAGGGTGTACGACTGCATCCAGAAGATCGAGGCCCTGAACCCGAAGCCCGAGGGCGGCCGGCTTGGTCTGCTGGTTCTCTACGTGACAGGAGTGTATCACCAGGGCACTGGAGACATTGACAGAGCGCTCCAAATATTTAGCGACAAGCGATTCACCATTCCAGCCGCTGGCACAATCAATGGCAACACAGGGACGCCACCTCCTGAGGTAGCTCTCCTTGCAGCCATGAACAGGATTTGGATCATGCAAGATCCGTCCCACCGGGACGATGAAGAACTCACCGAACTTATCGAGAAGATCACACCGTACTGTGCCGACCACGCAGATGTTGACATCCGCACCGCCTTCAATCTCATGCAAGCTGCACTCCAGACGGAACCGCGCCAATCGATGCAGACTGTCAAGAAACACATCCAGGTCGGCCTCAAATGGGCACAAGGGGCAAACAATACTCAGCTTCTCGCAGTCGCGCTGAACCTGATGCGAGCACTGCTGTTTGAGAACGTCGTCGGTGACCAGGCGGTCAAGAGCGCCAAGGCGGGGCGGCAACAAGCCAACAAGGCAGGAAACCTGCTATGGATGAGTGTGGGCGACGGAATGCTGGCGCAGACGGAAGAGATGCAGGGGCAAATAGAAGAGGCGGAACGGCTGCGCCAGGACGGGACGCGGTTTGCGAACGAAGCCTTCGCGAAGCCTGACGAGAATTGAAAAGTCAGATGGGGACCCCTCTGGTCCAGGGATTTTGGAACTAGCCATTTCTCGGCGTCTGATCAAGAATTGCTGCAAAGCACATGCTGCAAAGGACGGCAAGGCCTGAACCTGCGCATCATGATTCCGAAAAGTAATGTTGCATGATTTGAAGGGGGCATTTGGTCGGCATGTGGGCGTTTAGCAAGGAGCGGCTTTGGCATGTGACGATGGTGTATTTATCTACAAATGCTTGTTGGGCTGGGTTCGAAATATACCCCTTCGGTAGCTACGGGTTCCAGTAATAACTCATTAAAAGAAAGAGTCGAAACCCCTGCGTTGGTCAGTTGAAAATTACTATACGTTCAGGTAGAGCAATTTACCTAGGTAGTCTACTGTAAAAGCCAAGAAGCCACGTAGCCGGGGGAAGCCGGGGGAAGCCGGGGGAAACCTGAAGCGAGCCTGGAGCCCGTCCAACAGCTAACATCCCTGCTGCAGGGGCGGGTGGTATCTTATCGGGGCGCGCTTGCTCTGGGAATTTTTTTTCCAGAGCGCTCGTTCGTTGTAAGCGTCATCCACACCTGCCACAGCGTATGCTCGCCAATTCTTGTGCACGATGCTTCCCTTGAGACTGAAAGGCGCTCGTGGCATTCGCACACGCTATTTTTGCTCCTCATGTTGCGCACATCTCTCCCAGGGCAATGGTGCCCACGGTCGAGGGGCCGCCGCAACCCGAACCTACGCGACCAAGAAGAAGAACGCCACTGCTACAGCTGCTGGCGAGTCGTCAGAAGACGTGAAGGCTGCTGATGCCGCGGACTGCTCAGCAACAGTCCAGCCCTTGAAGAAGACTAGATCGCCCTCCAGCAAAGAGCAGAGCACGAAGACCAAAGAAAGCGATACACCAACCGGCGGACGAAAGAAGAAGGCCCCGAGCCCATCCAAGACGTCGAGTCTGTCCAAGGCTGCCAAGACCAAGACCGCGCCAGCCGCCGCTGGCTCGAAAGAGTCCGATCAGACAGTACGACTATGGAAGGAGACCCTCGACATCCTGAATCGCCTTCAAGAAACACAAGGAGCTGCTCAAAGGACACCGGATGAATCTGCTTCAGAGGAAAAGGACGGCAAGGAGGGCGACTCAGCTACTAAACGATCGCTGAAGTCTCACTTCCCACCGATAAAAGTCGCCCCGAACAAGGCCACTGAGAGACAAGCCAAGTTACTGGAAGGAACTCTGGAGATCCTCAAGAGCGTGTTGACGGTCCAGGCTGATCGGAAAACCAAGGCGAACAAGACGGCCAAAAACACAGGGTCCTCTAGTTCCACGACGAAACCAGAGCGCAAACAGACGACAAGCAAGGGCGCCAAAGAAGATGCCAAGAAAGCGAGAAAAGTGTCAGAGACAGTTGACGTTTCTGTGGCACCAGGTTTCTCTGCCTTGGTAAAGAGTGCCCTAGCGAAGAAACTCGAAGCTGCTCCCAAAGGGGTCGGCAGAGTCAGCAAGGCGAGATTAGGTCGGGCCGCGCCTCAGAGCTCAACAGCGCGTGAAGAAGCAAGAACGCCCAAAACAGTGGGTTGGGAAGGTGTCAGGAGACCAAGGAATACCAAAACGGCTATCAAGAAAGTTGATACAAGAAATATGACGCTCGAACCTATCCACGTCGATACGGCGCCGGTACCTCGTGTTGAATACGGTCTGGACCGTGTCCTTTTCAATGAGGGCGTGTACGTGTTGCAGGATCCTCGGACCAGGGTGTTCAATTTCGATCCCTACCTTGCGACCATCATGCCTGTGAACGAGTTCGACTTCGACGCCTTGAAGCAATATGTCACCTCTTCCAAAGACACAACACTGATTAGGGTAGCCAAGAAGCACAACAAGATGTTCACGGGATCCACATCTAGCATGACCGCAACATTGGCGCATTTCCACTACCTGCTATCGGGGTGGAGGCCGATCAACGCTGAGCGAATTTCCAAGGGCTACCAACCAGACAGTGAGACTTTCGGCTCAATTCTCAGGTCACCCGCGGCAACGTTCCTGCATTACAAGGACGGCACCTACGCCATCGACGCGGACAAGGAGTACGACTCAGAGACCATCCTCAGCATGCTCGGAAAGTCTATGGAGAAGCTCCTTACCGCTCCCAAGGAAGAGTTCGAGAAGTTCCGCCGGTCCAACTCCCATAAGCTGACGGAGGAGGAACGCAACGCAGATGAGTCGTACCATTACACGACGTTCGGGGATTTTATGATGCGGTCCCAGTTGGACGCATACGATTCACGACTACCCGGGACCGGTGTGTTTGACCTGAAGACAAGGGCTGTCGTCACCATCCGCATGGATGCCAGAAACCACAAGAGAGGGATGAGCTACGAGATCCGACAGCGTCAGGGGCAGTGGGAGTCATTTGAGCGGGAATATTTCGACATGATTCGTCTCGCATTTCTCAAATACTCGTTGCAAGTTCGCATGGGTCGCATGGACGGTATATTTGTTGCATACCATAACACTCAGCGCATCTTCGGCTTCCAGTACATCCCTCTCGAGGAAATGGACCTGGCTCTTCATGGTACCACGGATCTAACGACGGGCAACCGGGAATTTATGGCCAGTCTCCAGCTATGGGAAGAAATGCTAAAGAAGGCGACGGAGAAATTCCCTGAGAAGTCGTTAAGAATTCACGTAGAGACGAGGCCGTCCACTACCGTCCCATTCATGTATTTCTTCGCCGAGCCTGTCGATGATGACGAGATAAAGGCGATCCAGGAACAAAACAAGGAGGAAGCTGCCAAGTTCCAGGAAAGAGTGCTCGGTATCAAGCAAAAGCCAGACGAAGGGGCGGAAACGGCAAAAGCAGAACTAGACCAAGCTGAGGAAGATTCCTCTGGGGAGATTGACGCAACCGAGGACGATGCCGTGTCCATGGAAAAAGTTGTCGAAGAAGCAAGAGGGACCGAGGAGGGTGTTCAAGAGGCCGAAGAGGAGGACAGCGAGGACGTGTGGGAGGACATGATGGATGTTGTCGAGCAGACAATGGAGAATGACGCTCAGGGCATCTCGGCGATTCGCGATGCTATCGAGGATGCCCTCGAACAGAGCGGACTTCTACATGCAAGGTCCTCGGAGGAGGCCGATCAATATGTGGAGGCGCTTCTGGCGGCAATTGTCGATGTTGACGCCGAAAAGCCCAAGACCGGCGATGAGGCTTTGACCGAGATGTCTGACAGCGAGAGCGAGACACCTGGAAAGCAGAACGAAGTCCAAGACGTGCGCCCCACTGAGCAAACCAAAAACCTCGACTCTGGTGAGAGCAGCCCTCAGGGGCCAAAGCCATCACGTTTCAGCTTCCTTTCCAGCTGGTTTGGTTCCGGCAGGAAGGAGGAAGACACAGCGGCCAAACAAGAAGCTACGCCTAAGACAGAACACGACCAGAACACCAGCACTTCTTCCCAACAAGACTCGGCTGTCAAGGATGACGCCACAGAGGCAGCCGCCGCAGAGAGCAACGATACAGATGACAAACCGGATGACAACTTGAAAGATCTCCTCGTCAAGTTGACTTCACGTATCGGGTCTTCCAGCGACTCTCTCAAGGCGACGGAAGAGCTGTCGGAGGATCAAGCAAAGCTTCGGAAATTCGAGAGTATTCTGTTAGAGATGATGCCTAAGACGCAGGAGTCACCCGCGGAAGCAGCGGAGGAGGATTTCACAGCCAGAGACGCGGGCAAGGCCTCCGGGGACATGCCGGCCTCTGGCGTCGGAGAACCCGCGCCCAAGCCCCTATTAGGCTTGGTCCTCACCATTCGCAACCAAGTCGACGGGAAATACGTGACGCGGCCGACGAAGCTGACCGCCTCGGAACAATGGGACGTCGAGTACGCCTTGGAGGAGATCCAGGAGGATAAAGTGCAGGACCTCTATTCAGCCCTAAAGAAACGGCGGCACGGTGTTTTCTACAAGGACCCCGGCAAAGACACCTTCAAGATGGCGTTCGGCGGCGCCCTCGGGTATTACAACAGCCAGGGCCATAAGTTCAGGCAGAGGGAGACGAAGCTCACCGAGGACCAGCCACCGCTGGTCTACGGTCAGGATCAGGAGTCGTACACTGGCGTTGGAGGTGCCAGCAGCAGTGGCGTGTCCGACCGCGCTGGTAAGTTGCCGCCCTTTGCGCCCCTGGGGACTCCATTTTCGAAGATGGTCGAATTCGCGGAGCGGATGGGGGCGAGAGGGCCTATGGCGAGAAGGACCGCGAGAGAGGAGATCGTGGCGGAGGCGACCAAAAAGGACACAACCTCGTTCCGGGAGTGGAGGGAGCTGAACGAGCAGCAGCAGGACAAAGAGAAGGAAAAAGGGAATGACCCCTGATTGAGTAAGAAGGGTTTTCGATATGATGCTGTATTACTAGCCAGGGGATTTACAATGTGTAGAGGCATGGGTCCGATAGGTGGATATTGAGCATTTACGCATGCATGGGCTAGATCTTTTCCACTCAAGCGAGGAGACTCATTACAGGCCCGGACGGCCCGCTCGATCATGTTCACAAAAATGAGAAACGGAGCAAGCATTTGATTGATCTACATGGCCACAACATCTGACATTTTCGAATCCCAAGCTCAGCACAAAGTCTGCTGAGATCTGACTGTATTTGACACCGGAAAAAGGATATTAGCACTGAAGGGACCTTTGGCAGGGAATAATTATGCAGCGAAGGAATGTCTGCCAGGAATACAAGAGCGGGGTCATAAACCAGGATAGAGACCATGAGAATTGGTCAAGATTGACTCAAAGGAGTTTAATTGGCTTCAAAGAATTGGCATTGACCCAGACAATCGTGCGGAAGGACGGCAGAGATACAAGCAGAATCTCATTCCTCAAGGTATGCTCAAAACGGGCTCAGGAGGCCAAGTGGGTTGACCACTGACGGTGCACGTGACTGCTCTACGCTAGCTTCAACTGACCTAGCGCAAGCTGGGAGACGCACGGTCTGCAAAGGGAGCCGTGCACCATGCGCACCTGCGACTCGCAAACCCACCAAACCCAAAATTTCTCGAATTTGGCAGCTTTTGCACCCTCGTTCGAAGTTGACGCCCTCTCTCCTCAACCAAACCGTCGACACAACCAACCAGCCATCGACACTCCGAGGTCAGTTACCGATCACCACACGACGACAACCCCCCGTTTAAAATATCCGCGTCAGTTGAAAGCAGCCCGCCAAGTACTGACAATTTCTCGATTCAAGCAGGCCGATTCTTGGGCAAAATGGCATCCCGACCTACCGTCACGATCCTGGGTGCCGATGGCAAGGCCACTCAGGCCACCCACACCTTCCCTACCGTCTTCACCGCCCCCATCCGTCCTGATATCGTCCAGGAGGTGCACAAGGGAATCGCCAAGAACAAGCGTCAACCCTATGCCGTGAGCGAGAAGGCTGGTCACCAGACCTCTGCCGAGTCCTGGGGAACTGGTCAGTACTTTTGATATGTTGAAAATACTATTGGAAGAGCTGGACGAGGAGGGTGGATCAAGGGGAGATTCGCTCAGGGTTCTACGAAAAGAATGGGACGAACGGAATCAATCAACAAACACTTCGATTCTCGACGACGACAAACGGCCGCAGGGCGGGATCGAGGGTTGGAACATGACAATTCGCAAGGTTGCGAAAACTGTTGCTAGATGGACCGAGACTGACAACACGATATTCAGGTCGCGCTGTCGCCCGTATCCCCCGTGTCTCCGGTGGCGGTACGCACCGTGCTGGTCAGGCTGCTTTCGGTAACATGTGCCGTTCCGGTCGCATGTTCGCCCCCACCAAGACCTGGCGCAAGTGGCACGTCAAGATCAACCAGAACCAGAAGTGAGTAGATGAAAGCTTTGCACCTGCTTGCGAACGCAGCTCCTAACGGAATCTAGGCGATTCGCTACCGCCTCTGCCCTGGCTGCTTCTGCCGTTCCCTCTCTGCTGTTCGCCCGTGGTCACCAGATCTCGGCCGTCCCTGAGGTTCCCCTCGTTGTCGACTCTGTCGCCTTCGACGGTGCTGCCGCCGCCAAGACCTCCGCCGCTCTCGCTCTCCTGAAGGCCGTCGGTGCCGGCCCCGACTTGGAGAAGGTCAAGGGCTCCAAGAAGCTCCGTGCCGGTAAGGGCAAGCTCCGAGGTCGCCGCCACCGCCAGCGTCGCGGACCCCTCGTCATCTACGACCCCGAGGTCGACGGCAAGGAGCTCGTCAAGGGTTTCCGCAATATTCCCGGTGTTGAGACCTCCTCCGTCTACTCCCTGAACCTCCTGCAGCTGGCCCCCGGTGGTCACCTAGGCCGATTCGTCATCTGGTCGTCCGCCGCCTTCAAGGCTCTCGACAAGGTCTACGGCACCACCACCGAGCCCTCGGCCCTGAAGAAGGACTTCCTCCTGCCCTCGAACGTCGTTGCCCAGGCCGACCTTACCCGTCTGATCAACTCTTCCGAAATCCAGAGCGTCCTGCGTGCGCCCAAGGGCGAGGCCCGGACGAAGCGCGGACACGTGCAGAAGAAGAACCCTCTCAAGAACAAGCAGGTGCTCCTGCGCCTCAACCCTTACGCCTCTGCCTTCCAGAAGGAGAAGCTTGGCGAGAAGAAGGTCGAGGGTGGCAAGCCCAAGCCTGTGTCTGAGGCCTTCAAGCTCACCCTGGCTGAGTAAGGAGGGGGATTCTTTGGTTTCTGGGAATAGGGAATTGAAACGGACTGCATGATAAATTGATGGTTTCGGCGTTGGTCAGGAATGTGTGAGCCACGGTAGCACATTTGCCAAATCGAAAAGAACATGGAATTCTTTAATGACTCTTCACACATAAAAACGACTGTCCAAAACTGTGATCGTGTCTGCCTCCGGCTGAGCTTACTATGATAGCAGAAGCTCTGTGTGGGAAAAGGCGGTCATGTCATGCGTGCTGCACGTTCACTATCCAGAAATTGATTCCAATCACATACGTACACTGGTCATTTCCATCGGCAAAGAAAGGTGAAGAAGTGAGCAACCGTATCCCTGCCTTGGTATTCGAGGGTCTGCAAAATGTGCAAACACTGTCAATTGGAGCGTCAGTGGCAAGTCTGGCGGTTGGGCTGAAATGTTGATGAACCAGTCCAGTCCAACCCAACCCGGCTCGGCGGGAATGCATGTGCTCATGGAAGTAGGACTTGGGCATGGCAGCCCAGTGTCATGTAGACGAAGTTGCCCCGCCCGCACAAGACGAAGTGTTGACTGTCTGCCCAGGCGGTCAGGAGGCATCATCTCGGCACCAATCGTAGAGCCAACAAGCTTACAAAGCTGAAGTGGTGTCAAGCCCTGTGTAACAGGATCGATTGGAGCAGATGAGAACAAACTTGCACCCGAATCCTTGCAACACCCAAGCACTGGATGGCTTTCATTCTGCGCCCAGTCACTCGCTGGGCTCCGGAAGGATCATCATAAATCGTGAAATATTGACATCAGCTTTGCAAACCTGCAGTACATAGAAACGCTGGACCAAGATACATTCCCAAATCCCTCGAACGTGTTAACACCCAAGGTATAATCCCAGATTCCCAATGGCCTCGTCCTCATCATCGCCCTCGGCATCTTGTGCGGCCACAGGTGAGTCTTTGATGAGGTCCTCCAGCTCCTTGACCTTCTTGATGGCCCAGTACTTCCTCACGCCCTTGGCGAACCTCTCGGAGCACGAGTCGACGTTCTCCTCGGTCTCGGCGGCGAAGCACAGGCGGAAGTGCTGCCAGCCGACGCCCCTGCGGATCTCCTCGGTGGCCGAGAACATCATGCCGGGGCTGATGAGCACATTGTAGGGGCTCTTGGTAAGGTAGATAAGCAGTCCGGTCGCGAGGGCCGTGCCGTCGACGATATCCTTGCCGTCGGAGCTCGCGGCGCCGAACAGGGGGTGCTGCTCGAAGTAGACCCTGACCCAGACGAACATGCCGCCGCGCGGCCAGTTGAAGTCGTACAGCTGGGTCTTTGTGAGGACGCAGACGTCTGCGTCGGCGGGGGCGCGGGGCGTGCCCTGCTTGACGTAGACGGCGCCGGAGTCCAGGATGCGGCACATGCGGTTCATGCGGCGCTCGTACTCGCCGCGCAGGCCCTCGATCCACCGCACCCAGCCGTCCATGTCCCAGCCGGAGAAGGCGGCGCGGTCGCGGTCCCGCCGCAGCGACAGCCACGACCGCTCCACCTCGGCCGGCTGCTTGCCGATGATGAGCTGCGCGATGACGCTCTGCACGAAGCCCGAGGGCTGCTGCGTCGACGACTCGGCCACGCGCACGAACCGCTCGATCAGGTCCGGCTGCGCCGTCACGAACCCCAGCCGGCAGCCCGGCGCGACCGTCTTGGAGAAGGTGTCGAGCCTGATGACGCGGCCGTCCGTGTCTACGGCGAGGAACGACGGGACGAGCGAGTCGAGGAAGGGGTACCCGCTGGACTTCTCGGGCTTGTAGGGGGTGGACAGGGCGTCGGCGACTGGGGGCTTGTTGCGGGACTTTCCCTCCTCGACGGCGGCGGATGGGAATTGCAGGTACCAGTAGGGGTCATCCTCGATAATGAGGACGTCGAATTTGGATGCAACGGCGTATAGCGCTTTGCGTCGCTCCAAGGACAGGAGGATACCGGTCGGGTTGTGGCCCATTCTATTTCCCCAAGTCAGTCGCCATGATATCGCTTGTGGGAGCTGGGGACAGCAGTACTCACGTCACAGTGTACATCAGATGTGGTCTCCGGCCCTTGGCATAATCCCAGTTGGTGAGAACATCATCCAGACTTCCCGGCCCCGTGGCCACCATGCCGCCCTCGTCGGCCTTGACGGGCACGATCTGGACACCCTTCGGCTCCGCCTGGCTCAACACGTTGCCATATACGAACGTCTCGCACAGCAGGCCGGGCCTCTCGCGGACGTCACCGGTCTCGGGACTCCAGGGGTCGACAAACAGGTCCAGCGTCTTGGCCATGCCGTCCGTCGCACCGACGGTCAGGCAGACGTCAACGCTGCCCTCGTAGGGCACATTGGGGTGCAGGCGCTCGCGGGCGAACTGCCTCAGGAACGAGTACAACGGCGGGTACCCCTGGGCCTGACCATACTGGAGCGCCGTCGCGAGGTCGATCTTCTTGGTCGGGTCGGTGTCGTCGGCCAGGGCCTTGGGTACGGTGATGTGTGATGCCGCCGCAGGGTCGGAACCGCCGGATCCGTCAATCTTCAGCGAGGCGGCGGATTTGGAGAGATCGTCGGCGGCGACGTTGGGTTCATTGGGCGAGGGCGTCCACCGCTCTGGTTTGGCCGTTTGCGCCTCGAGCGTGTCGAAGGGGAAGAACCGCAGGTTCGGTAGGCCTGGTTGTTGCAAATCAGGACTAACATCGGGACCATCTCACGAGCCGTTGAGGGCAGGGCCTATCAGGCTTATCGCCCGACTGAAACCACGCAGACTAAGGTTTCGGAGCACCCAACCTTATCTATGGCTGGTTCATGGAGAAGGCGATTGCTTACCACCAGCCAGATTTCCTATCCCGGGGATCTGAAAGAACTTGTAGTATGCCTTCATGGCACTGGGCACCCGATGTGCCGTCGTGACCGAGTAGTAGTGGCTGAAGTCCTTGGGCTTTGGCTTGCTAGCCATCGCAGCCGAGCCGGCGGCTGTCGTGGAACTCGACTCCATTGCGGCGACTAGGTTCGGGCTGGTGGGCGCGAAAGATCTCGGTACGCCGTTGGGGGGTTTCACGCGTTCAGGTCGGTCGCTATATTCACGGAACTTCCGGACGGTAACGGTGGCCTAGAACTGCAGGACTGGGCCATTGATGGAGAAAGGGGAAAAGAGGCATGTTTGACCCTCAAAGCGGATCGATGACAGCAGTACTCTTGTAGATTACAAATTCGCCTGAAGCTCTCCTGTCTGTCCGGCAAGCTAACGCGCAAGCACACTATTACTGATAAGGAAGCTCCAGTCCGGGGACGCGCCCTTGTCTTTGAGTCTTATCAAGGGATCGAGGGGACAATAATCCCCGTCTTACGGGGGGCCGACAGCCGTCCGACAAGCAAGCCCTACGTCCTCCGACGAGCCGCACGAACCTTTTGACTTCAGTGTCGCATCTCGCCTGGACATCTTGCAGTCTCTACTTTG
Organism: Diaporthe ilicicola; assembly: GCA_023242295.1. Classification (NCBI taxonomy): domain Eukaryota; kingdom Fungi; phylum Ascomycota; class Sordariomycetes; order Diaporthales; family Diaporthaceae; genus Diaporthe; species Diaporthe ilicicola. The sequence goes on from JALPVH010000236.1 coordinate 58,545, forward strand.
TTAATCTCGATCATCCGTGTTAGATAGAATCCTATTCTTGGTCAAAGGGAAGAATTTGTGGGAGACCGAGGGCAAGCCGGGCTTGTCGTCGAAGCTACACTCATTCACCAAGTGCATCAATTATGCTCTTCAGTGAGCGGATATAATTGCATACTAAGAGAACGCATTCCGCTTCTCAAGGGTACAACAACTATCTCGACTCTTTCACCAATTCCATATTTTTTTTCTTCTTCTTTGTCGGATTCGCTTCCTCTACTCTATCGATTTTCTCAAAATTTTGACTGCAGCTCTCAGTCCAAAGGTTTCTCAGAGACATGTCCTGCAGTGGCCAGGAGGCATGCGGATCCAAGTCCCAGAGCACTCTACCGCCACTCGTTATGCCGCCATAGTCCCCCCATCTGACGAACACCACCACGGCGGCTATCTTCTGACTCGGGACCGTGTCTGGATCATTTCAAGTCACGTGTGGAAACAATCATTGTCGTTAGCTTAAATCGAATCAAATTCCTTGCAGAGACTCAGTCTCGCCCGTCTCGTGTCGACAGGCTGCGGGACAAGACAAAGCTGCAAGCGAGCTGCGATCATCTTCAGCTCCATCGCCAAAAGCCTCGGGTTTTTACGTCTTGCTTGTGGGTCATATTTCTGAGAATTCATGGCCAATTGCCGAGATCAATGCTCAGTTTGCGTCAAAGGACTGGGCCACTCTGCCATCCGAGGCACCTTATTCATCAGTGCGTCTCTGACCATTGTTCCAAGTTGCAGTATACCTGAACTCACCCTAGTTTAGGCTACAACTCGTGGGTTTCACTTCTTGATCTTCACTTTTTCTCTGCCTAATTCAAAACGCCGCCAGGTAACTTCACTGGTTTTGCACGTTCCAGTCTCGGTGCGCCTTTCTCTTCGATCCTGACTCTGTAGCGATCCTTCATCCTGAAGGCTAGGTACGACATGATCTCCCCAACATATCGTGCTTTATGGAACCATGAGCATCGCCAAAGGCTGGCGAGGTAACCCCCACGGCATTCTCATGGTACGTTGCAGTAATAGTGTGGGGGCTTGGCCTCCTTTTGGACTGCTTACTCAGGTACGCTCTACAAGCAACTGTAAGGCTACGTCTCTGTGCCGCATATGACATCCTGCATGGCCCCCGGAGGCTCTGACAGAACCCCACACCATCGCGCCGTTGTTGGCAGCATTTGATGCAGCTGAAAGTTGTCCGTAAGCACTAGAGCTGTCGGCTCCCAAATGGCAGGTCCATTTCCTCAAGAACTGCTGGCCCCTTATATTTCCTGGACCCTCCGAAAAACACGAAATTAGATCGCTTCCACCAGTATATATCCTTTCCTCTAGATTTCTCATCAATTTCATGCGCAACACACCTTCAGTTGACTAACGGGTTATGAGAGACACTCAGGAAACCGCTAATGTGGTGGCATCTCCGCAATGTCAAGGCCCGAACCCGGGTCACAATGGCATGCAGATTTCTGTTGGGACCCAAGCTTCGAGATGGGCTACGAAAGCAGAATGGAGTCATCAGAAAGCGACAATAAAGCGACTGTACGTCAAAGAGAATAAACCTCTGAAAGATGTTATGGACATCATGCGAAACCAGTACTCTTTCAATGCAACGTGGGCCATCCTCCCTTTCACCTACAATTCCTATGCCAGTTTTCTTACGAGTCTTTACTACATGTCTAGTCAAGCAATGTACAAGAAACGCTTGAAGTCCTGGGGCTGCTCAAAATATATCCGAACGAATCTGAATCTTGTTCTGGAATCAAGGTTATGGCAAGCCTCATCTTTAATTATCAAATCACTAGACATTTTCCGCACTCTAGAGACGATACTGCTAGCCATTCAAGAATATGTCAAAGAAAGAAACGATAATGAGAAACCTCACGAGGCTATCGACAGTCAAACTTTACTTTCCGTGCCAGCACCAGGGTTGCAAAGCACTACACTATTTACACTCAGTATAGTGTAATAGGTGTAAACTCGCCTACTACACCTATTATACTAAGGGCATTTTAAAGCCTATTTCACTCTACTAATAAGCCTAGTAGGTATAGTGTAATGGATAAAAGTATAAAATTATTAGTTTTATAATAGTCTGGGTATTAGAAGGCATATTAGCTATAAACCCTATATTACGCCTTATAAGGTATATTAATAATTAAGGTATACGCCTTACTATACGTAATATATAATTAAAATAAGCATTATAAAAGCCTACCTCTATTATATAAGTTAAGAGTTATATAACCTATTTAAAAATAACGGCTAAATAGTTTAATTAGCAGGTATAATTATATAATAATATTAAGGTAATATATAATTTAAAAGCTTTATACTTAAATAATAAAATACTTTAATTTTATAGACTTTTCTAATAACCTTTACCCTTCTTTTTAATAGAAAGAGAAGTTTAAAGTAGTTTTATTTATATTCTATAAATTTTAAAGCCTTCTATAATTTTTAAGAAACTATTCTTTTAATAATATAGCAGAAAAAGTTTTATATATAATAATATAACAATAGTGATTGCTTTAATAAGGTATATTTTATACCTTATAAAGTATAAATAGTAAATTATATATATACCTTATTTAGCAAAATATACCTAAGTATAACTATAGCTATATACTATACTTATTAGCTGGCTAGGGAGAGATTTTATATATAATAGTATATAAATATAATAACCTTTCTAGTGCTATATTAACTAGCTATAAAGCGTTAGCTAAGTAATTAATTAGAAGCTTACACCTTATAAGGTATATAGCTAATTAAGGTATACACCTTATAAGGTATAAGTATAAATTATATTAAATATAAATAAAGTCCTAGTTTATAGCCCTTTATTAATATTTTTAATTTATAAAAGAAATACTATATAATATTATATTCCCTCCTAGGTATAAGGTTAAAAGACCTATAATTATATTTTTTTTTAAAACTAAATTTTATTTAACTATATTATATTTTTACAATTAGGCTTTATCTTTTTAATCTATCTAGATAAAAGGTAAACCTTTTTAAAGAAGCGTAATAAATAATTAACCTCCCTTTTTCTATTTAACTTATTATTTATCCTTGCTTTATAAGCGATAAACTTATCTATTTCTTTAGAATAGACCTTATATATCTTTAAGGTAATAATAAATATATTAATTTGCTTAAATAGGGAAGGGTTTTTATCTTTACACTTCTTTACCTTAATAAGAAAATCTTTTACCTAGGTAAAAATTTGCTTATTATAAATAAAGTCTATTTCTATGGCTATATTATAGGCAGAGCTGTTAGATCTATATATCTAGATAATGGAATATAGTGGCCTTACCTAGGTTTTAAGCGCGTGTAAGTGCTGGTTTAAGCTTAACTAGCAGTTATCTCGGTTTCGGTAGTGCAGCAGGCTGAATAATTGCTTTTAAGTGGTCTTACGGAAAAGGTTGTAATGGGTATATATTTAAGCAGAGCTAAAACCTATATATATCCTATAAGATAGTTAGGGCAATAGCGGCTTTTTAATATCGCCTATTTCGAGCAACTTATATTCGAAGGCCTAAGTTATATAGCGATAGCACTTTCGTATACTAATAGTGCTTAATAGTGTTAGACTAGGTTGCTTGCAGCCCGCAATGGCTTTAACCTTAACGGGCTAATAGTACCGGCGCAAATAGACTAGGCGCGGCCTAACGCTATAGCTATTAGCGTAGAATAGCGGCTTCTAATTATAGACGGGCTTATAGAAGCAGATTAATAAGTTACTATAAAAAGTCCTATATAGTAAAACCTACTATATTAATTTAAAAGATATATTATATCTTATTCTTCTTAAATATTTATTATTATTCCAGCTTAATAGGGGAACTTAAATAAATAAAATAGTCGATATAATATTATATTATAACTTTTATAATTATTAATAAACTCTTTATTTAGGTACTTTATTATTACCTTTATACTTTTCCGAGATAAAAAGTTAAATATAATTATTATTTTCCGCTTATTTACTTATTTTAATATATTATTATTTAGAAATATAGCTATTATAGCTTCTAGTAGCGTATATAAGTTTTATCTCTTATATATATTATAAATTATTACTAATATACTTATAGAGTTCTAGATAGCTTAGCAGGCTATTTAAGTTATTATACCCGAGATATAATAAGCTTATCCTAACGGTTAACCTTTTAATAATATAGGTATTAAAAGAATATAAAACCTTTCTACTATTTATTCTTTAATAGTTAGCTTATTTTACTAAGTAGATATATATAGGTTTTCCTTATACCCGAGAAATCTTATTACGGCTATAATCTAGGTTTTTAGTAATACCGAGGCATTTTTATACCGAAAGTATATTAAGGGCTTCGGTTTATAATTAAGTTATATAACTAATTCGGCGGTAATAAGTTTTTTATATAAAGTCTTTATATACTATTGTTTTAATTATACGTATAATTATAAATTTATTAGTTGCTAGTGGCCTATTAGTTTAATTTCTGCTTTAATAGGTTTTGCTTAAATAATTTACCTTTTTAGCTTTTCGGTTAGGGGCTTATTAGTAGTACCTATTCCCCTTTCCTTTACTTATTCCCCTTTCCCTTTTTCTCTTTTATATTAATATTTAACTAATTACGAAAAAGTGCTTTTAGGAGGCTTTAAATAGGCTAATACTAATAAGATCTATTTAATCCGGGCGTTTTTAAATTAGGTCTTTATAGCTTATAATAAGGCAGAGGCTTATAAGAGCCTAGATCTTATAAAGAAGGATTTTTTTAATAATGCCGGGATAGGTAATATAAATTTCGAGCCTAGGCCTCTTAAGCTTATTAAATAAACTTTGCTTAAGGAAAGCGTTTTATTAATAACTTCTGCTTATATAAGTATAATACTATATACCCTATCGGTAGGCATAGGCTTAAGCCCGGAGGTTTTTAAGGGAAAAGAGTTAAAGGATAAACTTTTAAAGGTATTATTTAAAAGCGAGATACGGAGCTTTTTATATAAATAATATCGGTAAAAGTATACCTAAATAGCTATAACCTCGATACCTTTATTATAAAGTGCCTATTGCCTTTTCCTAATAAGTATTAATAAGCAGGCCTGCTAATTTAAGAAGTATAAATAAGCGGAGCCTTTATTAAATATAGATTTAGCCGAGTAAGGCCCTTATTATTAGGCTAAGAATACCTTAAATAAGGATTTTTATTAAAGTATATAAGTAGTTTAAGGGTTTATAATATTTTATATTAATTTAGCAACGGTTAATATTTAATATTTAATAGCCTAATTAGGGGGGCCTTATCTTTAGCCTATTAAGTGGTAGTTTATTATAATGTTCTATTTATAGGGTATATAAAAAATAATCTTAAAATAAAACTATTTAAAATAGCTATATAATATATATATTTATATTATATATATACCTTAATTTATAAATTATTATTACGCTTTATAAGGCGTATTAACAATTAAGGCTTACGCCTTATATAGCGTAATAATAAGCTAATATACTATATAATATATATATTTATATTATATATATATCTTAATTTATAAGTTATTATTATGCTTTATAAGGCGTATTAATAATTAAGGCTTATGCTTTATATAGCGTAATAATAAGCTAATATATATATATATTAATACTATAAGCTAGCTAGCAATATTATTAATAGATCTGGCTAATAAATCCGGTATAGCTATAAAATACGTTTTTTTTAATAGCCTATATTATATATTTTTTATCTATAGCTTTACTTTATATTAAAAAATAACTTTAAATCTAATATTATATCTTTAAATAAAATACCTTTATTAGATCTATTATAGGAAGATTTTCCTTAGATTTATTTCCGAGGATATATTTAATTATAATATATTAATAAACCTTAAAGCTAGCTATAAAGCTATAGCTATAGTATTAAGGAATTTATATTTTAAATAAGTAAATAGGTTTATTATTATTATATATAAAAAAAGTTACCTATACTGCTATATAACTATAAAGATTACGGCTTATAAAATGCTAAAAGCTATTTTTGGCTTAAATATATAATTTAGAATTTATTTAAGAAAATGCTAAAGCTTATTAAGGCTAAAGTTTAAGATAAACCTATCTTTAAAGCTTAAAATATTACTTAGTATTTATAATTAGATATTAAAAATATAAAAGAGTAGGAAATTATAAATAATATTATTAATAAATTTAATAAAGCTATATTTTAATAAAAACTATTAGGCTTAATTATTATTAAAAACCTTTCTTTCTAATTAATTAAATTTTAAGCCTTATAAGCCGCCTTTAAATACTTAAACCCCTTAATTATAAGAATATAAGTAATACCTAGCCGAATTACCCTATAATCCTAACTTATTATAATATATAAAGAATTAAAGGCTATAATTATTAAAGTTTTTAAGAATGCTTAAAGTATAATTTATATAGCGTTTAATAGCTAGCAGTTAAGAAACCGGCTATTAATATATAGTATTATAATATTTTATTTCGATTAATCTATATACCTTTAAAAGCTTATTTTTAATATATTAAAGGTTATTAGCAGTTATATTAAAAAGAATATTATAGTATATATCTTTAAGATTTTCCGAATATTTAAAATTAATAATAAGGTTAAGTACTTTACCCTAAATAATATAAGTAATAATAATATAGTAATATAAAAGCTAGAAGAACTTTTTAAGTTTAACGGTATAATACGTTATATTTATTATTTCGGATATATTATTAATCTAGCTATAAATGCTTTATTATTTAAAAAAGATATTATAATATTTAAGGATTTATTAAGCTTAAATTAGGTAAATATTATATAATAGTATTTAAAATAATAAAAAAAGGGCCTTATTAATAAGCTAGCTATATTTATTATTACTATTTATAGGTTTAATTAGCTAATTAATTAATTATTTAAATATTAAAAAGAAGCTTTTCTAAATCCGGATAATATAGATTTTAACGCTTAAAGATCTTTAGATATAGTTATTTATATTCCGATATATTAGCTATTTATACTTTTTATTATTTACTACGTTTTAAAATTATATCTCTTTATTATATAGTTATAATAAGTTTAAAATAATTATTAATAATATTAAACCTGCCGGTATATAATTCGATTTAAGGAATATTTTAATATTTTTCTTAATAATATAAAGTTATTAAATAAAAATTAGTTAATAATTATAGTAATTAAAAAAGTATTTAAGGATATATAAGATATACTTTTAAAACTTAAGGGTAATAATTAGTTTTAAAAATAATAAAACGGCTTTAATAAAGCCTATAGTAATATTTAAAATTATATTATTATCTTTAAATTCCTATTAAAATGTCTAAAGGTATAGAAAAAGGTTATTAATAGCTTTCTTAAACCTAAATATTTTAAAGTTAATATTAACCTTATATAGAAGAAGCTAGATTTTTATTATTCTAGGCTTAATAATTACCTAACTTATTATATTATAGTTATATTATATCCGGTATATTAATAGAAATATTTTAAAACTATATAAAAAAAAAGAAGAGATTAGATATTTAATATTAAGGTAATGGTATAAGTAGTTTAAGAGAAGAATTATAAAGATAATAATATTATCTTTATTTCGAAAAAACCTATAGCTAAAAAATAAAAATTTTTTAACTATAGATTTAAGCTATATTATAAGAAGTTATAAATCTTATTAAGCTAGATATTCTTACCGGGTTCTTTTATACTTTTAAATCTAGTATTAAAATCTAATAACCCTATAGATTTAATAGATAAGTATTAACGTTAGTAATAAGATATTTAGCCTATTAATAGTAAGATTAATAATCTGTTATATTATTAGTATTAGCGGAGACTTATTTACCTACGCTTAATATAGATAGCTTTAAATTTTCTTTTTATTTTAATAATAAATATTAAGGCTAAATGTTTATTTTTATTAGCTAGGTATATAGTAATACCTTATTAAAATCGCTTTAATACTAATATTATCTTTTTTTCTTAATTTTTATAGTTATAGTATATATAAGAAATAGTTAATATCGGTAAAAATAATATTATTTTATTTAATAATTATTTAAAAGATTTATAGCTATTTTTTAAGCTAAAGATAGGTTTATTATAGGGAAGCTATAATATATTACCTTTAATAAAGATAAAAAGGGATAAAGATAGGCGTATAAAAGGGTTATAAAAGAAGGATTATATTACGCCTTATAAGGTGTATACCTAAATTTAGTATACGCCTTATAAGGCGTAATATACGGTATACTATAATATATTTAAGCCTATTATACTATATTAAAGGTTTATATATTATATTATATTTATATTAAAGCCGAAATATTTATATTTATATCCTACTAATAGGCCTAGTGGGTGTAGTATAGTGGATTGCAACCCTGGCCAGCATATAAACACACCGAGCATCGCATTTGCCGCGATACACTCAACGTGGTCTTCTCAGGCCGCAAATCAGGCTTAGACGTCGAGACGTTTTCTCGGTCGGGATCAGACTTCATCAACTCAGTCGAGGCCTGCCGCGAGCTACTAGGACAGCACCGGATGGAGGAAGCGTTCTCTGAGCTGCGGCGCCTCCCAAGGAAAGTAAATTCCTTGCTTCGAAATGAGCCTCATCACGTCTTACAGGGTCTCTTCTTCGCGATCATCAAGATGAACTGGGACGGGGAGGACTCTGAGCCGGAGAATGCCATCCTGAAGGCTCTTCTCAACTATATCGCCGCCTGCGCAACGGATTTCTCATTGGCTTGGCCGGAGACGTATCCGCTGCGCCGGGTTGTGGACGGATTCTCGAGGATGGAAGCTCATACAGACTTGGCCGAAGTGGCCATCAAGTGTTGGAAATATTTCTTGAGCATGTCAAAACCCCCTGGGGACGAAAACGCCGAGACCTCTTGTGTCGTTTCATCTTTCAGCGTCCCGCGGGATTTTCAAAGCAATGCAGAAGGACACGAGGAACCAAACCAGGCATCCCAGTCCTTATCTGCATATGAGCGTCTGAATCCTGTCAAATATAAGACCCGGTAAGACTGTTTATGATATTCGAGACTTTCCTTGTTGCCGCGAATTCTCGCACGATATTTATTCCATGAATCGCTAGACTCGGGGCTAATACGGGTGCAAATAGTTCACAATGTCCCCACAAGAAGGACCTGGAACGCGGAAATGTGCCAGCCCTGGCCAAAACCGCTTTCAAGAGTCAACGGTACCTGAAATGTGCCTATGAGGCGATTGGGCTGAAGCACTGTCTGGAGGTGTATCTGGATGAGCTTGTAAAAGAAGCCGTGTCTAGAGCCCAGCGAAGCGAAGATCTGTACTCGGTGGTCCTTCGGATGTCTCGCCTTGAGTACATGCTCACGCAGTGGGGTGATGAGGAGAATTCGCAATATGCGCGCCGCAACATTATTACGTTCGGTGGGGCTGAATTTGGCATTGTGTAGAAAATTCAGAAATGTAAAGGTTGGAAAGTACAATCCACAATCATTTTCCATGTTGCAGACGAGATATGGCAATCGAAATTCCGGCATGCTTCTGCCACTTAGTTCGTAGGCATCCTACCGAAGCATACGATATAAGCTGTAGCCTTGTCAATACCATGATCTAATGAGATCGAGTAAAATTATGCAAGATGTCATTTTAGTACTGACTACTTTTTCTGTTCGTCATCTGCGCTTATTTGATATTGGTAGTGTAAGACACATTTTTGATCTATCCAAGAATAATCTCCACGGCTTACGAGCGATGATCCATATCCGGAAATCAAAGAACATGGGATACATATGAATTTCATGGTTAAATACATGGCCCTTTTCTATATTTTCATGAGAGCAGGGTGACGCTCGCCACACATTTCTCCACAGCAGGGCGAGGCAAGGGTGCAAGAGATTACTGAAATCACCACCTCAAGTTCTATACTATCCATCCCACAATTATGTATGTCAGAAAATTTCGCAGTGTTCATCAAAACGATCGAGACATACTCAAATAGTGTCTCAACTTAGTATTCCGGCCCCGCTCCTCATCCGCAAAACTCAAACCCCCCCTCCCCCCAGGGAGCAAAAAGCGATCTCCTAGACCTGAGTCGAACAGGTGACCTTTCGATATTGTTTTACTATTACAGTCGAACGCTCTGAGCAAGTAGGAGTAAAAAGGACTTTGTTTAGAATAATTATATTCGTGTGGGTCGTCCTGGAGGAAAAACGGGTCCTCGGAACCTTGGAAAGCTTCTTCCGGGGAAAGGAATGACCTTATGAATTCTGCACACCTAGACCGCCTTGTTATTCTCACCCTTCCAAGGTCTTTTCCAAAGACCAATCGTCTCTTGAATATCAAGTCAGGACCAAGAATTAATCGCCTCGTGTGTGGTCCTCGTTGTGGCGGTCGAAACATCTGCGCACTTGAACCAAGCCAAGCCTCGACATGATCAATTTGTTTATCAGAAGGGCTGTGAGCAGGCCCTTAGTGAAGTCTTGATATTACATAAAGCTTTTTTTTAGATGGATGGCACTGCTGATGGTAAATAATATGATAAATTCTTACTTTAGAGTTGCAACTTGTCTAGGTATCTACTTTTTATATAGCTCTTTACACAATATCCTGCTTATTGACATCACTTGGAGGCTGGTATGGGAAGCCGAGTTCCTCGAGTGACTTCGCTTTCCGCCCAGTTGTCTCAAACTTCAGCTTTGCCTCGACGTAAATCGTACGTTCCCACTTCTGCTCAGCATTCCACACTGGTGGCTCCTTGCCCTTGCTGCTGGTTGACTTCTTGACCCAGTCGTGGAACTCATCAAGAAGCTCGGCATCGCCAAGCTTGGGAAAGACATGGAAGGATTTGCCACGTCTCTCGGCTTCCTCCTCCTCCCACTGTGACATCTCTTTCACAGGAGGCAGCGCCAGAGAGTTTGACCAGACCCTAGCGACCACGGCAGCCTGTGCTTCAGAAACTGGGAAAGGTACGACTCTGATGGGTAGACCTGGGAAGACCAAAGTTGGATGGTCGATGTTGAACAGGTGCTTGTACAGGCCGTACACCCTGTTTCCATTCGAAACAAGCCCGGGCGTAAGGCTCTCCAAGAAGGGGAAGCTGAACAGATAGCCCGTGCAGTACAGGATGGCGTCCAAGTCTTTCTCGACCCTGCCATCGGTGAATCTCACACCCTTCTCCTCTACGAGAAACTCCTCTATCGCAGGTACCTCTACGGCCCGGACATGATCCAAATTTTCATCAGGGGTAGGCTCGTGCACGGATAGTAACAGGGGGCTTTTGCTGTGCCTGCTGATTTGGGAGGCGATGTCAAGGCCGGACGAGGCGTTACCAATGACCAACACCTTCTTCCCAGTGTAATACTCGGGCACGCGGTACGTCTTTGCGTGAGAGACCACGCCGGGGTGAGCGACGTTGAAGTCTTTGATGTTCTTGACGTCTGGGATGAATGGTGTTGCATAGTGTCCGTTGGCAACAACGACAGCGTCAAAGGTGTCTTTGGACTTCGAGCCGTCAAGTAGGTTCTCCGTCTCGAAATCCCATCGATCAACTTTTCCCTCCCGTCTGAGTGACACGGACTTGACCTGGGTTGAGAAACGAACAAGGTGGCGGACGTCTTGGGAATATCGCACGAGGTACTCCTGAACGGCTTGACGAGATGGGAAGATCAGTCCATCGTGGGGAAAGTCCTGATCTCCATATTTCACTTTACGCTTCAAGTCAGTACTTTTTCGGAGCAGCTGTCTTTAAGTTTGGTCTCTGCCTGCGAGACGATATTTCAGGCGCGTCCGACCATTTGACCGACACCGCGAGAGATGCAAGGAGAGCAAGAAGGTGTGAGGAAATTCCATACTGATGGTCCAAGGGATGTTGGTATTGAGAAGCTGATACATTGGCGAAGCGAATACAGGCGCATCGCCATTTGGGTCTTTGACCGGGGCATCCGGAGGGCAGAAAGGGCTCACTTGAGGGACGTGTAGACTGGCAGAGGGCTCTCGACTGTAATACCATACGCCGCCCACTTCAGGATTCTGTTCGAAGACGACTACTGAGTCAAAGGCCTTCTGTGCGATGAGATACTTTGCAGCCGAGAGACCACATGGTCCAGCGCCAATGATGGCGATTCTCTTCACATCGAACGGCCCAGAATCAACAGAACCCATGGTGGAGTATAGCCTTCTCGGGAAGCAGGTGAGTTTCAAGGAGCCGGGCTGAACGGCCAGGAGAGGTAGGCGTCTTATCCTTGCGCGCCTGATATAGATCGCTGACTGCGAGGAGTGAGTCCGGAGGCAAGAAAAAATGCCCGTTACTGATCGGGAGAAGGCCAGATTGTTGCCTGATCCAAGATCAAAAATGCAACTAGAACTGGAGAATTCGAGGACCACGTTGAAGGGGAGGCGTGAGAAGTTAGAAGAAAATAAATAAAGCGAAAGATTAAATACCTCTTCCAAATGATTGCGGCGGAATGCGTGGCGTGACCGTGGGGAGTGACGTGCTCCGTATCGGACAGTCGCGATTCAGCCGGCCCGGAGAGGTGGATCCTGTTCTCGTCGGCAAGGCCAGCCGGAGCCCCACCCTACCGCCTTCTCCTTTGAGCCGAGTGCAGAGTGCCACGCGTGCCAGGGTACCCAAGCAGTCTACCCACGTAGACTACCCTGATTCCCACCTGCTCGACAAAGCTCCCTAGCTCTGCTGCTGGTCACGATCCAAGACACCTCAGCTGCTCAAGTGCTGTTTTCGACCACCAATGACGGAACCGGCAGTACACACACGACGAAACATTCAAAGACGCGACATTTGAACACCCGACACTCAGATGGCCGGAAGTCTCGTTTTCTTCCACCCTTCTGAGTGATGATCTAGCCGTCGATCTCTTGCATCGCAGTACGACATCGCCTCCGCCCCGATGGCACCTGCAGATGCAGACCTCGAGCACCTGCTCGCGACGAGGACAGCGACACCAATCGCACAACTGGGCCCAGACCTACCCGACCAGGCCACTCGAAAAGTACACGGAGAAGTCACGATTACGTGGCCGTACAGCTCTGTCAGCAAGAGCGTCGCCTTCTTACTTGCCGAGCCAGACTTCCGACTGCGACGCGACAAAGGCCAGGTGCGCATACAGCTTCACGGCCCCAGCGCCGAGGCCATTGGTGCCTTGGAGCTCGGAAGCGGCGATGAGGTCACCTTGGTTCTGGACGGTGTCGAATGGGCCAGAGATGAGGAACCTGCGCGACCACCGGGCTCCAAGTCGGATTGGCAGTTGAAGTTCATGGGGAAACTTACGCTCAAGGTGGGACACTTTGACTTGAGTGGGGGACTTCTCTTCTCACACTATATCGCAGGTCACACTTGGCGAATCTCAAGAGACCAAGTTCATCAACATCGACCAGCCTGTGCCCATCGAGCCAGAAGAGGCATCAGAGCCCATTCCGTTCGCCGAGATCGACACCACCCTTTTCGACGATGAATCCGTGGTACAGAATAGTGCCAGGCCTACGGTCAACGAGTACGCATCACCGATATTCATGAAGAGGTCGAGAGCTTCGTACGCTCCTCTGTTCGAAATTGATCTCGACGAAGAACTGGAGGCGGATGGAGGAAGAAGAGGCAAGGGTCGCAAACGGCCTAGATATTCTGTGCAAAATGGCAGGTGGAGATACCGAGAAGAAAGCAGCAGTCCGGATCCTGAGACACTGCTAGACTCGTCTTCGCCTGCTCCGGCACAAGATAGTGATGTTGTTATGGTGGACACACCGTCAAAGCCTCAGATGACTGATGGTGCATCCCAAACTGTCGAGCTGGAACTTCCACCCCCACCCCACCGTGCAGCAAGTGCACCATTCAAGACTCTCAGCAGGACAGAATCATCGTCTCCTGATTTCGGTGGCAAGCCTCCGGAGAAGTACCGTGGTGCCACCACTGACACTGGCGTTCAAGCATCGACGTTGGGTCTTGGGCCTGCAGTCCCCAACCAACAGCAGCCCACTGCTAAAACTGAACCAGCCACGACCAACCCATCTGGAATTGCACCTGGCTCTTCCACGTTCCCTCAGCCCAATTCAGGCGTTCATACCGGCTTTGGAATGTCTCAAAACTTGCCTTCCTCATCTTTGCAAAGTAACCAGCAGACACAGCCGGTACTCCCTCTCGGGACGGGTACAGCGCCAGACCAGCCCGCATTTGGCCAGCCCACACCAGCCCAGGCTGTGTTTGGTCAGAATGTGTTTGGTCAGCCTGCATTTGGTCAACCGTCGGGTTTTGGTCCTGCGTTTGGGCAACCATCGAGTAGCACTACTGGTTTTGGGGTTATGGGCGGCCCCATGGTTGAATCTGTGAGGTTCGGATTCGGTGAACCACCGCAGTCTACATTTGGTGGTGTGCCATTCGCATCCTCACATCCGCCGTCGGATTATCATGCGACTCAATCAGAGGCATACCCAGACCCTCAGCAGTCACCAGCTCTCGCGTCTCAACCTTCGCATCAATCCAGCGAGCAATCCTTGCACCATCCCCAATACCATCAAGCCTTGGATGAGACTCCAAGCCACGCGTCTGAGGCTCAGGCAGGCAACAACGAAGTACCGCTCTGGTCTGGCGGACCCCAGTCATCGGACGCAGGACACGTTGATAGGCATGCTGATGTCTCTGAAGAAGTACGTTCAGAGACTAGTGTGCCCGAGAGAACATCTCCAGGCGTGATACCTCCTGAAGTGGAAGACGGGACGCGGAATCGGGATGAGATGAGGGAGCAGGGGATTCTCTCTCAGCCAGTCTTCGAACAAGATGTTCCACGGGATGCTCTTCCGCATGGTCGAGAAACATCGGCGGACGAGGATGAGGACTCGATGGACAGCGATGAGCAAGCAGACTACGACGAGGACGAGAAAGGAGATGATTACGACATGAGAAATTACGATCGAATTTCTGACGATGACGAGGATATCGATGTCGAGAGGGGAGAGCCTTTGCCTGACGAGGACCTGCTGGAAGAGGACGAGGATTACGATGAAGACGAGGAGGATTACGATGAGGATTACGATGAGGAGGGCTATGAAGAGGACGATTACGCAGAAAGCGATGCCTATCAACAGCCAAAAACGCGGCCTGCGGCGCCACCTCAGGTCCAAAAAGAGCCCATCGTTATCGATCTACTCTCGGACTCAGAAGACGACGAAGACCAGGCACCCCCGCCACCCAAAAATCAACTTGGACGTCAACAGATGGACGAGATCGTTAAGTCCGAGCCCGAGGGTGGCCAAAGAATACAGTTGACGGCGGGCGCGCCAGTTCCCAATCTTCAGCTTCGCCAGATACCCGTAGGAGCTGAGCAAGAACCCGAATCGGACGATAATTCTGCGGAAGAGGATGAGGAGGGGTTTGATGAGGAAGCCGAATCGGCCTCTGGTGATGAGCATCTTACGCACGAGAGTGGAAGTAGCGAATCGGAAGATGGCGAGGCAGGTGATGAAGATTCTGACATGGACGTGGACGAGCCAAGGAATGCCGAGACAGGTAATGATGTGGAGCCGACCAGCGACGTCGAGGTCACAAACGACTCAGTCGTTAGTGTACCGGAGGTGGAAGAGGCGAATACCATTTACACTTCATCACACATCCAGAACAAAGACGAAATTTCCGTCAATGAAGAGCCCTCACAGGGCACTCATGCATCAGCAGAGGCACAAGCACAGCGGGAGCCTGAGGAAGTTGTCGATGATGGAATTAACGAAATGCGAGTGGATGGACCCGAGGAGGTAAACCGAGTTGAAGCCCCTCATTTGAAGCCAATCGAAGTGGCTGCGACCCTTCAGACCGAATCAGGAGATGTGGCTGCATCTTTCGAGACACAAGTCATGGATTTGGCTGCAGCTAATCTTCCCTCCTCGCCACTCGAAAGGGTCCCGGTTCCAGAGACCGCGGCAGATGTGCTTCACACGCGCCCGGTCAATTTGGATGCGTCGTTCCGGACGCAGACAGGGGACATAGCCGCATCTTTCCAGTCTCAAGTGCTGGAGACGACTACGTCGCATGATCTTTCATCTTCGCCACAACGTGAAGAGCTCAGTCAACAGGTGGCAGAGGACACTGTAATGGAAGACAGCCGGCCCGATGTAACAGATCAAGATCAAAGCTCCGTTTCAGGGGAAGACGCATCTGAGGGAGAGATGCACGAGGCTGTGGCGGAGCAGCAGTCAGATCGAGAGACCAAGCCTTCGGACAAGGAGCCAGGAAACGACGACAAGGATGAAATGGACACCGTGCCGAATATCCATCACGAAACCTCCGAATCTAAGAGCTTCGAAGGCTTTTCGGACGAGCCGCAGGATGCACCTCCATCCCCACCTGAGTCGCAGCACCAAGATACCAATGTTACAAGATCGGTGGACATCTCCATGACAACAGTGACGAGTCAAGTCGAAACGCAAGGTAGCGATCAGGAAATAACGACGCTTCAGACGCAAGAGACGGAAATCGTCCTCTCGCAGCCTAATGTGGCCGAAGAGAAGAGTGACCTGAGCGTCATGGACGAAAAGGTTGCCAGTACGGCAGAGAAAGCGGAATCGAACACTGGAGAGCCTGAAAGCGATGCCGAGAGCGTTAAGAATGCACGATCGGCATTACACGAAGCTCAACTAGATCGAGATGATGATCTGGCCATGTCGGAAGCCGTATCAGAGCCATTGGAGAATGAGATCGTTGCAGCCTCGTCCCCGCCTGAACCAGCCGATATTGAAAAACCAGAGCTTTCGGAAACAACTGACACGATTCAGAAGGAAGCCGCTCCCGCTCTCAGTGATGAAGAAGACTATCACGACGCTTCTGAACTGCTTCAGACGGAGGTCTCACCCAGTGTGGCCCATTTTGACGACCGTGCCAGCTTTGTGACGGCCAACTCACAGGCTTCTGAGTCTAGGGAAGCTGAGGAAGCGGAGTCTCCGTCGGTGCGCAAATCGAAGCGTAGCTCTAGGCTTCGCGCATTACGTGAAAACCCCGGTATCCAGTTCGCGAAGCCGCCCCGTGGCGTCAAAGGAGGACAGCGCATACCATCCGATCAGTCGCCTAGTCCGCGGACGACGCGTAGTCAAACCATGAGTTTTCAGAAGGCCGCGAGCCCGGCCCAAGAGCAGGAAGACATGTTCGCCCGTGCCGGCCTGAGGTCTCCCTCTAGGAGGAAGGTCTCTGCCACGTCGGCAAGCAAGGCCGAAAACGACCTGGTCACACGCCTCAGCACCGAGATGCCGGAGTGTGCCCCGCTCAAGGATTTGAAGTCTTATAACAGGAATGTCCTCGACGTTGCGGCCGTCGTAACCAGCACCAACACCACCCCACAGCGCACCAAAGCAAGGCAGTATGTGTCGTCTTTCACGATTTCCGACCCGTCTACCGCTCCTCAGGTCGTGATCGAAGTCTCGCTTTTCCGCGCTCACAAAGACTATCTGCCTGTTGTGAAGCCGGGCGACTCCATCCTTCTACGCCGCTTCATCGTGACCTCCTTGCCCGACAGGGGCTTCGGGCTGAGGACGGAAGACGAGTCCAGCTGGGCTGTGTTCAACACTGATGGTGAGGACGCGGCCCCGCAGGTCCGTGGTCCGCCGGTCGAGCTGAGCGAGACGGAGAAGAGCTTTCTTATCGACCTGAGAGGGTGGTATGCTGCGCTGGACGAGGGGCCGAAGGGCAAGCTGGCGGTAGCTGTTGGGGAGATGGTGCAGAAGGGAAAGGAGAGTCGCGAGGAGAAGTGATACACGTTGTAAGGGCTTGGCTACGGATCCCTGCTCACGGCAGCATGTTCAGGCGAAGTAATTGCTTCTGCTCACAAAAGTCGGCTAGGAAGGGGCGTGCATATGATACCCATCGACTGATATGATCTTTAGGGGCTTTGATTGGAGGGTGTGCTCGCCGCCAATCTGGTCTGGGGCACAAACATGGATATAAGGGAAGAATTGGTGTCGTAATACGAGGATGTATCAGATACATACGTACATCCTAGTCGAAGGCACTCAATCCAACCTCATTTTGCTTACAGGCAGAAGCCCTTTACTCGCTCGGTGCCTTTCTCGCTTTCTTATCAGCAGCGTTCTGCAGCCTCTCCCTCCACAGGCCGACTCGAGTTGCCTTTTCAGTCTCCTCCCACTCCGTCAACCACGCCTCAAGGTCGGAAACATAAGCAAGCACCATCGGCCCCATCTCGCCAAACGCCGCGCGCATGACATCGATGGAGCTGCGCAGGCTCGACTCGGCCAAGGCGCTGGTGCTCCCAGGGACGACCACGATGTCTTCCCACGTCGAGAGGCTTAGCCTCCAGGCTTGAGCAGCCAGCTGGTTAAGGTCATGCCTTTCTAGGTTTGACAGGCTCAACGTCCCGAGTAATTGGCGCAGAAGGGTGGTTTCGCGGGAGCTGAAGTGACTCGGCATGGGCGGCGAACGACTCCCCGTGCTTCACCAGAGACTTGACCACGACGATGAATTGTCTTCTCTGGGAGTCATGCGAGAACTGCCGGCGGGTGGCATGCGCCAGGAACATAAAACAGGCAGCTGAGGACACTGGCTGGTTGGTCTTGAAGTAGGATCCTGAGCTCCTCGGGGGCCTGCCTCATGAAGATCGGGGCGCGGTTGAATTTGTCCTCGTCCAGGGCGGCCTTGACGGCATATGTGCGATTGTTACTGTTTTGGTGTCCCACTTCCCTGGTGATTGCCAAATAGATAACAGTGGCCAATGGCATTTATTGGGCAGTTTTTTGCAGTATCCATGAGAACGGTACCGGCATAGGGCATGTAAGACGAATCCTTCGATTCTTAGGCACGGGCCAGGGTTGCACCACTAGCAGGGTCGTAGGGCTCGGACTTGTCAAGCTCAGGCGGGCTGGCGGGGTTAGGCCTGGAAAGGGGCACAACTTGAAAGCTACTGTAGTCTACCCACTATTTCGTTATGGTAGTCTCATAGAGACTTCGGGAGCCTCGACGGTTTCCATGCCCGAGTCATTCTCATCCAGCCACAGCATTATTCCGTCGAAAATCATTACTCTGCTCTGGCCAAATACCCGTGTAAATAGCCTGTAAGGTCGTGGCTCACACACTTTGGCAGCCTGCAGTGGCAGAGCATCATATCTAGAGTGAGAACTTGGAAAGACAGTCAGCAGCTTTCAAAGATCTCACGACGGGAAGGGGCGGATAGCAAGAGCTGGAGAAGGGGAGAGGGGCGATGTCAAACCTTTGAGCATATATATACTTGGATTGCATATGCTTGAAAGTGTGTCGCTGCTGTGGTGCAACTTAACCGAGTACTTTGCCAGCGGTAAGACTACAGCGTATACAAATCAAGGACCATACACCCGTACCCGACTGTATTACTCAATACTGAAAGCTGGCTTAATTGAAACAGGCTCAGATGTTGCCTCAGTGGCCGAAAAGGTTTGGATATTACCGCAAGGTTGTTAGGATTAACCTCTACCGGTAAAACTAGTCTGAGGTCTTATCCATACTTATTAAGTAGTAAAGGACGTCGACTCTAACCCCTGAAAATCGTATACCGTCCGTCATAAATGCAGCCCAAGCTAAAGTACACGATGGTAGGAACCCATTCACCAACTTACAGTCCCCGGCATCCCATCTATGTAATGAGCTGCCGCATGTTCCGTCCTAACAAAGATTCACCCCTTACGCCTCTTGGATCGGCTAATTGCACGTGTGCGTCGTTGCTGAATTGTTCTCTCAAACCTTGGGGCCCTGCTGCCTTTCCCAATCCATCTCAATACTCTTCATGCTTTTGGCATCATCGTCGTTTCCACTCGCGCCGAGTTTGCCGGCGCTCCACATCCGCATTTGCTTGCCGTAGTAGAAGACGATAGGAAGCATGAGGGTGAAGAGGAGCATAATTCCGCTGTAGATGCTGAAGGTCTTGATGAACCCGATATCAAGAATCCAGTCGGCAGACTTGAAGCTGATCAGGAATCCGGCGATGAGACGGAACGAGGACATGGTTACGAGGACAGGTCTGCACGAGGTTATTAGTTTCTTGTCATCAGATGTGAGGAGTGAGCACACATACCCAGCAAAGTTCGGGTAACATTCAACCAGATACACGCTCACGAGTGAGTTCATTGTCAGACCACCGAAACCGATGAGGAAGAATCCGACGAGCAGCGGGACGAGTGGCCTCGACGCGGTGTTCTCGCCAGCGAAGCCAAAAAGGATTGGCCCGGCGATACCTGCCAGCAATGGGAATATGAGACTGATCAGGTGAGACTCGGGCTCTCTCCTTCCGCCGTTGCGCTTGGCGTACTTGTTGCTGATCTTGTCGGCCAAGTATCCGCCGAAGAACCAGACGAATGGGGTGGCGGCGACAACAGGCAGGACGACCAGTCCCAGCTGGGTGAACTTGAGTTTGAGACTCAGGATGATAGCCGCGGCGTTCTGAGTCGTTGCCGACAGCGCACCAATGAAGATGGAGTTGAGAGCGATGACCCAGAGCACGTTAGGGAAGAAGGTAGCCTTGACGGTCTCGACGACGGAGCGCTTGCACAGGTCCCACCGCATTGGGACGGAGAAGACGCCGAAGTCGTTCTTGTTGGAGCGGTATCCGTACCGGGCGTGGTCGAGACGCGGGCGTGTCTCGCCGGGACGGAGTGGGTAGACTTCCCTTCCGGCTGCACATGTGTGTTAGGACAATCCATGAGGGGATAGGAAGGGCTAGTTCACATACCGAGCTCATCCTGAGAACGCTCCCAGCGGGTCTCGGGAACGAAAAAGATCATGGCAATCCATACAAGGATACCGGCGCCGGCAGTAATGTAGTATATCCACCTCCAGCTGAGGTTAATAATAATGAGTGGGCTGGTCAAGCCAATGCTGACCACGAAAAGGCCCTGGCCGGCGCTGATGAGGGAGAAGGCCTTGTTGCGCTGGTTGATGAAGAGCATGTCCTGGAGGATCAGGGGGATCAGAGCCTCAACAGCACCGGCACCAAATCCTTGGAACACTCTCGCAGCGATGTGGCTGTTGAGACTGGTGCTGAACCCTGCCCACAGACCTCCAGCCCAAGCCAGGACACCAGAGAAGAGAATGACGGGCCTCCTGCCAACGCCAATGGACAGAGGAACCAGAATGTATGATGCGATACCGTTGACGAGAATCGGCAGGGTCGAGATCAGGTCAACTTTGGAGATTGGCGGTCCACCCAGGCTGTTCAGCAACTGGATGGGGTCTGCTGGCTTTCCATTCGAACCAGAGAGGTTGAGCGCGCTGAGGTCAATCTGTCCGAGGATCTTGGGATCGATGCCGGCGTACTCGAGGACGAAGATGGGCACCAGGGCGCCGACGATTGTCTCTGCCGACAGAGCCAGCGCACCAAACAAAGAGAGGGTTATGATGGCTGCCCATTTCCTCCACTCGGGCAAGTTAAGAGGGTCTTTGGGATCTGGCGTGGGCATGGGGATGCACTGCAGCTTTCCATCCTTGAACAGTTGAGTCGATCCCACCACTTGGGCCTCGGCAGCTCCATTGCTCCTCCCTACCAAGACCTCCTCCATCGAGTCGCGCATCCTGTGCTTCGACATATTGTACTCGACTGCTGTGAAAAATCCGTGTCTCGCACGCTTGAGAAGAAGTAAAAGGGGGAAGAGAAAAAAGGGTAAACCAACTCCCCAGGAGTCGTAGTTTAAAGGAGCGTATCCGCGTGGTTGAGAGATTAACAGATGGGGTGAGTTAAGTTCACTGACAGTAAACAAGGTTGGGCCAACGCAGGGTTTTGAAGGATAATTGACCAGCTCGCTTGGGTTGCCATCCCATTGCCCCAAGTGTCGAGCCTTCTGACGTTTAGTTTCAGAAGTTCAGAGGGAATCGACTCCCAGCCGAGGCTGGAGGCGGTGCAGGGCAAGAATGTCTTCTCTACAGCTGATCCATCTGAACTCACCCCGCCTCCTGTGGTTTCGGTACGGGTGGCTGCGATGCATCAAGGTTTCAATGGTTGGCACTCGATGAATCAATCGACTGAACCATCTGATGTGCCTGAGTTACGGTAGATGACTTGCTACTGCGCGCCGTGTCAATGCGCCATGGCCTTCCTCGCGCACATCTCAAACGCCGGGGCGACCCCAATGTCCCTTTCCGGAAGCTCATGCGCCAACGGCTGTGTATTACGGCCACATCCCAATCCGTCAAGTCAAGCGACTATTTTCCCCAACCTGCTCAAGAGTACTCTGTTATTATGATCAACCCGTTGAAGAGGCGCTACAGTTGCTTTTCCTAACACAACATTTTGCGAGCTCGGTCGTGGGTAAGACCCACACCACTTGGGACTATCGGCTTCAACTCCTAATCAACAATTGCCTCCTGCTACCCTCCGCTTCATACCCGGTCGGTGTACCCGGCGTCAAGTGTCTGTCGGCGGCCGAGTTTGCTGCCCGGATGGACATTGTCGGAGTCGTCGACGACAGATACCTCTTTGGTCGCGCCTCATCGATGCAACTATTCCCGCATCGGTGGCACTTGACTAAGGGTATATCTACTTAGTATTCACCAACAATTTTAGCCAACCACCTTTCAAGCACGTATGCTTGTTTAGTGATATCAGGCCGTTTTACCCCACAGCGACAGGCTATCCTGTCCCGTATTCCCTTGGAAGCTTTCGTGATAGCAACAAATTGCGTTGACGGTTTCATTACTCCCCGAACTGTAAAATAAGTTTGACTGACCTGGACAAATCGCCCACGTCAAGTGCACCACTAACTGAATTCGGCGCGCGGACCGTCAAACTCTGTTTCGGAAGTCTGCTAGGATACCTTGGTCGAGAGCCAAGCACCATAGAAACACTGTAGGACCTAGATAGTACCCCAGAGTATAAAACATTGGCATGGCCCCTGTCACACCACTCAGATAAGACCACCACCACGTGTGAGAGGAAGGGCCCCTGGCACACAGATGGGACTGCCCGGCCGTGATCACATCCAACCCCGGCGCTTAATTCGGGTGGCCCGGGCGGCTTAATATTTCTAAACCTGGAATAATATGTACGAAATTCCCGTGCGCGACGATCCTGTCCTGCAAGATGCAGAATGACGAAAGTCGGGGCGCTTTCTCTCGTATTGCATGTGCTCTGCCGTGGTCCAGCATGATGACAGCTTCTTCTACCTTCTACATCTGAACACTTCGAGCCGCTCGTTCAATGTTTCGCAGAGCCTGGCTCGGATGCACACGGGCCAGGGATCGTTGAAACAAGCTCCACGCGCGGGCTCGCCAGCTTCCTCTGCAGGCGCCTTCTCTGTGTGCAGGCATGGCCTTGCCGTCTCATCTGAAAAAGTGCGATACGACAGCTGCCTCTTGCGAGGCTCCGCGCGCACAAACATCAGAAGGGACTGGATCAAGCGCGCTATTGCTTCTGCTGTTTTGTATTTGGAAGCCGGATCCGTCCAGAATTGGAAAAAACACGTGCCGACCACGGCAGTGCCTTCCTCAGCCGGGACATGAATGGGCCGTCGTCTGGTGAGTGAGGCCATCAAATCTACCGCCGCCAGGCAAGGCGGAGAGGCCGGCGTGAGAACCGTGTTTTTCTTTGGGCTCCTCCGAAGTGTCCCGAGCTTTGTGTCCGCCTAATGCCTATCTTCACCTACTCTGGCAACTTCAAGAGAGACATGCATGCACTGAGCCACAATCTTAAGGCGATCTGACGCTGCTACCATACCGCAGCGAGCCGCTAGTAGCAACCAGTAGCGGGTTCGATGAACTTTACAAATGATTTGCTTCAAACTTTAATATGTAGGCCCCTGAATTAGCTGACGGCCTGGCTCTGTGTCTTGAAGCGGTTGTCATGTCTATCGCCTTGGTGTGTTGACAGCGAGTCGCCGTTCGTGTCTTTTAGCAGATTGACATCGGACAAAAAGTCTGTGAGCCGCGATTGAAGAAGACTGCCAACTCATTCTGCAGGGAGAGTGGCAGAGGTGCTAGCCAGGGAAAGGAAACTGCTTCTGATTCTTACCTAGGTAGATGATGTGGCTCAAGATGGGCCCAGAAGATCTTGTAATTCTTTGTCTGCCTTTAGCTCACCCTCGGCACCCGTGGACCCTCAAGGCCAGCGTGAGACAGCGTGCAACACCGGGATTACCAAAGCTTTGAACGACACGAGATCCTCTTCATCAGTCTGAAACCGTTGATCATTTGAGTCTGGACAAATGACACAAGTGTTCGTCTGGGTCAGGCACAATCGAGATTGCCAGTGGCCGTGTTGAGGCCTCGACAACCCAGCTAAAGTTGGCCCACCCAGCTCTTTGCTTCCGCCCATCCAGTACAAGGTTTTCTATACAAAATACTATTGCAGCTAAAGTACCCTTTTTCCCTCTCCAAAACTCTATATACCTCCAAAATACTTTAATTATACTATGTAGCCGGCGCATTCTAGCCTTCTGCACGCCCTCTAGCCTTTCGCGCGCCCTCTAGCCTTCTAGCGCAAAAGGCTTTCCGGCGTATAAAAGGCCCTTCGGCGTATAAAAGGCCCTTCGGCGTATAGAAGGCCCTTTAGTATATAGAAGGCCCTCTGGTATGTAAAGGGCTAGACGGTGTTAGAAGGCAAGAGGAAGTATCGCTTTATTCGGAATAGCTAGAGATTTTGGAAATACGGGGTTAAATCCGACTTGTTAAGCAAAAAAGGTACTTTCGGGTGGGCGAAAAGTTCACAGGGTAGGCGAAAAGTCCATAGAAAATAGAGTCAACTTTTGGCCCACCCAACGTATTGGGTGCAGTGGGCGGAAGCAAAGAGCTGGGTGGGCCAACTCTAGCTGTCGACAACCCAATCATCGCCCGAGTCTCCTTCAAGTGTTCATCCCATAAAAGATTTGCTTATGCCTCTTCTGATGATTCTAAAACCTTCATTGTCTGTTATTATGTCGAATGATGCGATTTTCCACTGAAACTTTGTATGATGGGCATGCGAGTGAAGTCCTGAAAAGGAGAGAACTTTCCGGGGGACCTTGGGAATCCGGAGAGCGTACGACCACAAAACCTCTCACCTAAGCAGAGCTTGAGAGAAGAGCTCATGACCGCAGAAAAAATGTCGCCACATTGGGTCCTGAAGTTGTTGAGCCTGTGACCATGGCTCCATCTTCGCAAGACAATCTAGATCATTGACCTCCTACAGGCGATCGTCCCGGTCGGAATGTATTTCACAATCCAGGCTCGTGTGATGCGCGTAATCCTTATTGTCCCTTTTCCTCCTCCCTCTTCCCTCGTGTTTACTGTTTTCCTTCTCCTGATTGAGAGTCATGCTGAATTTCCTTTGACTGTGGCCATCAGAATGGCTCGTCAGGGCGCTTATAGTTCAAGCTGACCGTGTTGTTATCTTCGTGTCCCTTGGTAGAAGGCGTCGATATTTATATCGCAGCTGGGGTAATCATGATTTCATACGTCTAATTTAGCTTTATTGGTGAAAGGTTTCATGTGTCTAGGGCTAGTGCAACCAGGCACGACGTCCTCGTGAAATGTGTAGAGTTGCGGTAAACCAAGCGAAGATCAGTCCGAGACAGCTCTGAGCCGAGGCGAAGCAGCTGAAAGCGCCCAGGGAACTCACAGCCCGCGCGATGCACGTGCAAGGAAACTTTATTAACACTTTACTTCCTCCTTGGATGGGAGCACATGCGTGTTCAAATTACATTGAAAAGGGACAAAGTAAGTCTCTGAAAAACGTATTGCTAACCTTCTTATTTAATAGCGTTAATTTATAAGCATAGTAACCCTAATATATATATAGAAATTATATATATAAGTTTTTAAAAAAACTTTTTATTAAACTATAATAGTATAAAGAATTTTTAATAAAATAATATTTAAATTTATATTATTTAATAAGCTAATATATAGCTATTAAATTATAAAATCTCTTTTCTTTTATAGCTTATATATTTATTTAATTTAATATTTAATAAATATATTTAAACGCTTTTAAAGTTAAAAATATATAAAATATATTTAAATCTTTAATAAAAAATTAAAAATATATTAAAAATTACTTATTTTATAATTTATATAATAAGTATTTAAATAGTTAAAAATTAATAAATTAATTAATAATATCGACTATTTTATTTATTTAAGTTTCTTTATTAAGCTAAAATAATAATAAATATCCGAAAAGAATAAAATATAATATATCTTTTAAATTAATATAATAAGTTTTACTATATAAGACTTTTTATAATAACTTATTAATTTGCTTTTATAAGCTTATCTATAGTTAAAAGCCGTTATTTTACGCTAATAGCTATAGCGTTAAGCCGCGCTTAATTTATTTATATTAATGCTATTAGCCTATTAAAGTTAAAGCTATTATAAGCTATAAACAACCTAGTTTAACGCTATTAAATATTATATAAAAGTGTTATCGCTATATAACTTAAGCTTTTAAGTTATTCGAAATAAATAATATTAAAAAGCTACTATTACTTTAATTATCTTATAAGATATATATAGGTTCTAGCTTTATTTAAATATATATTTATTATAACCTTTTCCGCTATATTATAAGTAGAGTATTAATTATATTATTAGGGGCTAAAAATTAAAACATTTCTTTCTTTTTTAAATAATTAATATTTATAGTTTTAACTTATATATATAAAAGATATCTATATATAGAGCCTAATTATATATAATATCTTAGGGTTCGGGTTACTAGTTCGAGTTAAATTAATTTTTAAAAACTAAAATATAAATAAAAAATCCGAAAATATATATTTTTATATTAGCGTGTATTTAGGGGTATTACCTTAACTCTAGGGTTATAGGAGTATATTATTAAATCTATCTTAATTCGGGCTACTTAAAATATATTAAAAATATAAATATATAAATTCTATTTAAAATAAAATAAATAGTTAAAGTGAGAAATATAACGAAATATAAAATATAAAATCATTACTTTAATTATAAGACTACTCGAAAGTAATTATTTAGCTTACCGCGCGAAACCGAGATAATTGCTAATTAAGCTTAAACTATTACTTATATATACTTAAAACCTTTAAATTAACTAGGTAAGGCCACTATATTTTATTATTAAGTATAATATTTAAATATATAAATTTAATAGCTTTATAACGAGTAAATCTTTATTTAAATAAAAAGTTTTTTTATTAAATTAAAGGAGCGCGAAAATAAAAACCCTTTTTTATTTAAATAAATCGATATATTTATTATTACCTTAAAGATATATAAGGTTTATTTTAAAGAAATAAAAAAGTTTATTATTTATAAAGTAAAGATAAATAAGTTAAATAGAAAACGGGAGATTAATTATTTAATATACTTCTTTAAAAAGGTTTATCTTTTATTTAAATAAATTAAAGAAATAAAGCTTAATTATAAAAACGTAATATAGTTAAATAAAATTTAATTTAAAAAAATATAATTATAAGTTTTTTAACCTTATACTTAAAAGGGTTAATTAATAATATATTAAATAAATTATATACTTATAAAGCTATAAAAGAAAGCTATATATAATTTTAAAAAGCGAATTAAAATAAATAAAACTATACCGCTTAATTATTATAAAAAAAATTATTTATAAAGTTATATATAGTTAAAAGTTATAAATAATAATAATAATAATAAATGTTTAAAAGTATAGGTAAATATAAACTTTTTAAGGCTTATTATATAGATATATATTATTTTTTTATTATTTATTAAACGGTTTTAGCGAGCTTAAAAGGCTAATATAAATAGAGTTATAATATATATTTTATTAACTATTTCTTTTAAGTTTCTTTATTAAGCCAAAATAATAATAAATATTTAAAAAAGATAAGGTATAATATATTTTTTAAAATTAATATAATAAGTTTTATTATATAAAACTTTTTATAATAACTTATTAATCTTTTATAAGCTTATTTATAATTAAAAGCTACTATTTTACGCTAATAGCTATAATATTAAGCTATATTTATTTACGCTAATATTATTAATAAGCTATTAACTTATTAAAGTTAAAGTTATTATAAGCTATAAGTAACTTATTTTAATATTATTAAGTATTATTAATATATAAAAGTGCTTTATTAATATAGTTTTAAAAAAGGTAAGCCTTTATTTATATTATATTAATTTTTCTTTTTAAGTATAAAGTTAAAAGACTTATAATTATATTTTTTAAATTAAATTTTATTAAACTATATTTTATTTTTATAATTAAGCTTTATTTATTTAAATAAAAAATAAACTTTTTTTAAAAAGTATATTAAATAATTAATTATTTTTATCTTATTTAACTTATTATTAATTTTTACTTTATAAGTAATAAACTTTTTTATTTCTTTAAAATAAACTTTATATATCTTTAAATTAATAATAAATATATCGATCTTTTTAAATAAAAATAAGTTTTTATTTTTATATTTTTTTACTTTAATAAAAAAAACTTTTTATTTAAATAAAGATTTATTATTATATTAAATAATAAATATAAATAGCTTTATTTTAATTTTATATTTATAAGTATTAATTTAAGTTTAATTAATAATTATTTTAATTTTAATTAAATAATAACTTTTAAATAATTTTATAAAATAAAGTTATAATAAGATAATGATTTTATTTATTTAAGATTCTTATTAGTTAAAGCATAATAAGTATTTTAAAGAATAAAATATAATATATCTTTAAAATTAATAATAATTTTATTAATATTTAATAAAATATAAAATATAAATATAAATATAAATATAAAATATTTAAAAATTTAAATATAAATATCTTTTTTAAATATAAGGTTAAAAGACTTATAATTATATATTTTTTAAATTAAATTTTATTTAATTATATTATATTTTTATTATTAAGCTTTATCTTTTTAATTTATTTAAATAAAAGATAAACCTTTTTAAAAAAGCGTATTAAATTTATAACTTTTTATTCTTTCTTTAACTTCTTATTTATTATTACTTTATAAATAATAAATTTCTTTACTTTTTTAAAATAAATTTTATATATCTTTAAAATAATAATAAATATATTTCTTTTTAAGTATAAGGTTATAAGACTTATAATTATATTTTTTTTAAATTAAATTGTATTTAATTATATTATATTTCTATAATTAAGCTTTATTTCTTTAATTTATTTAAATAAAAGGTAAACCTTTTTAAAGAAGTATATTAAATAATTAATATCCTTATTTCCCTTTAGCTTATTTCCCTTTAACTTATTATAAATCTTTACTTTATAAGTAATAAACTTTTTTATTTCTTTTAAATAAACTTTATATATCTTTAAGGTATTAATAAATATATCGATTTATTAAGATAAGAAAGGGTTTTTATCTTAATATTTCTTTACCTTAATAAAAAAATCTTTTACTTAAATAAAGATTTACTTATTATAAATAAAGTTTATTTCTATAGCTATAAAGTTATTAAATTTATATATTTAAATAATAAAATATAATAGCTTTATCTATTTATTTTAACTATAGCTATAAGCTCGCTTAATAGATTTAAGGGTTTTAAGCGTGTATAAATAATAGTTTAAACTTAATTATTATTTCGGTTTTAGTGGCGCGGCAAGCTAAATAATTACTTTTAAGTAATTTTATAAAATAAAGTTATATCGCTTAATTTCGTTAAATAAAGTAGAGCTAAAACCTATATATATTTTATAAAAGTATATAATTAAAGTAATAGCGGCTTTTTAATATCGCTTATTTTAAGTAACTTATATTTACTTAAGTTATATAATAATAACACTTTTATATACTAGTAATACTTAATAGCGTTAAATTAGCTTACGGCCTATAATAGCTTTAACTTTAATAAATTAGTTTATATTAAAGCTAATAGCATTAACGTAAATAGGCGCGGCTTAATGCTATAGCTATTAATATAAAATAGCGGCTTTTAATTATAAATAAGCTTATAAAAGATTAATAAGTTATTATAAAAGGTTTTATATAGTAAAACTTATTATATTAATTTTAAAAGATATATTATATTTTATCTTTTTTGAATACTTATTATTATTTTAGCTTAATAGAGAAACTTAAATAAATAAAATAGTTAATAATAAATATATTTATTTATTTAAATAAAAAAAGTTTTTTATTTTTATACTTTTTTATTTTAATAAAAAAACTTTTTATTTAAATAAAGATTTATTTATTATATTTAAAATTTATTTTTATAG
>JALPVH010000237.1:0-88700 GCA_023242295.1 Diaporthe ilicicola
TATATTTTTATATATTATATAAGTTAATATTATAATAATAAGCTTTATAAGTTTTAATTAATTAAAATAGTTTATTAATTAAATAATTTAAAAGAATATATTTAATAATATTAATTAAATATTATTAATATTTTATAATATAGTAAAAAGAGTAATTAAATTAATATAATATATAAATAGCTAATATATAATATATTTAATAGCTAATAAGCTATATATAAAAATTATATAACCGGCTAATTAACTATTAAATATAGCTATATAAGCTAAATAATTATAAGCTAAATAGTAATAAGTTATAAATTATTTATCTTATTTAAATTCCGTCTCTTAAAGCTTAAAATATAGTAAGTAAGGGGGGGTGGAAGCTAGTATAAGCTATAGCTCCCCCCTTTCTTTATAAACCTTAGTTTGCTTTATACTTAAGCTTCCGTAAGTAACTTTATATAGTAAAAAGTATTTATTACGCTATTAAATACCTTCCGGAAGGCCCTATAAGCGCCTAATAAGGAAAAACCCGTAATATAATATAGGGAAAAAACCTTATTAGCTAGGGATATAGTAATTAATAATAATAGGTACGTAATTATAAGGAAATAGTTAAGGTAAATAATCTCGCCCTTCGGTGCTAAAAAGGCGCGCTATCGGGAGGGCAGGTCGAAAAAGGCATTAGCGGGATTCGAACCTATACCCTTTATATTGCTAGTGCAGAAGGGTACCCTAACGCTTAACTAATACGCTACGGTGCCTTAGTAATAAGTTATTAAATAGCTAATATATATAGTATTTAATAAAATAATAAATTATTAAACTTTATATTAAATAGCTAATATAAAGTATTATAAAATATAGCTTTATTTATTTATTTATAATTATATATTTAGCTAGTAAACCGGATATATAATTTATATATTTAGTTAATTAGCCGCTAATAATTATAAAAATTAAAATAGTAAGTGTATTATAAGTCTTTTTATATACCTTAAATCTGCGCTACTTTAGCGGTAGTAGTAGCTATATTATAATAGGTATAGTATAGTTAGAATTAGTATAGGGGTCCCCTAATTTTATATATAAGGGGTTGCTTATCTTTCCATCTTAATGCAGTTGTGAGGGCCAACTGAGAATGGAGCAAATGCTTCTTTAACATCTGCATCAAAACGGTTGTCGTAATAGGCGCTGCTTGTATCCAAGAATCGTTCCGGGTGGAATTTCCGAGGCTCAACCCATAAACTACTAAAACTAGTGGCATTCTGGATGTTCTGGATGTTGATTCCCACCGACCTATGAATCATGTTAGAAAGTTTCCAAACAGGTAAGCAGATCCCGGGGGGAGGGGCAGGGAAAGGATAGAGCGCAAACATTGTCCGATGCGAGGCGTGGAAGATGAAGAGGGTCTGCATTGAACATACATTTCCAGGGATGAATCTACTATCAATGCTACATCCCATGGGTGGGGCGGCCCTTGGCTGGTTGATCGGCGTAGGATGACGGATCCGAAGTGTCTCTTTGATGACGGCTTCGAGGCACGTGAGGCCTTGCGTTGATTGTACGGTGATCTCATCGTCATTGGAAAATTGAGTGCGCACTTCTTGGGACAGACGTTGCCATGCGGTGGGATGTTGAAAGAGGAGATATGTCGCCGTGGAAACTACATTAGTGTTCAACTGTGTCCCAGCGATGACGAATGCGAGCCCGTTGGTGAACAATTCGGCCTTTGTGACGCCCTTCTGACCGCTCTCATCTACGCGGTCCACCAGAGGCGTGAGGAGGTCTACACGCTCTGGGTCGACTTCCGCAGAATTTGTTCGTGCCACCCGACGGTTGAATGCTCCGCTTATGATGCGCCAATTGCGTTCCCGGGCTTTGCGGGTGACGCCGAGGAGAAAGAGACCAAGGAACTTATCCATGGGAGAGAAACGACCCAGAGCAATACGGATTGCATTGAACTTGGCGTGGAAAAAATAGCCTTGGACCCATCCATGCTCATTGAGACCTTCCAGCCCCGGGGAAAATGGTTCACCGAGGCTGAGATCTGTAATGGTGTCGAAGGCCGCATGTCCGTAGAGCTTGGTGAGATCGACCTTGTGGATGCCCTCTGTTTCTCGATGAGATTCTCGCTGCACCCGAGCCACAAGTTGACATGCATACTTTTCAATTATGGGGGCTTGAGTACGAAGAGCTTTCTCAGAGAAGGTGTTGCTGAGGGCCGCGCGAATGCGTCTGTGAGTGTCGCCCTCAGCAGTGAAAAGCGAGTGAGCACCATTGAGCGGCTGCGTCTGGCTGTGCGGGTCTTTGGGTAGAAGTGGCTTGGTGGTGTACACATCTTTCCAGGCGGCAGGGGAGATGGTCGTCAGTTCATCCGGCGCAATGCGTACGGTCGGACCGTACTGCTCATGAAGCTCGTGGAGAACCTGAAAGAGGTCACCCTTGACGGTATGGTACGCCCACGGAATGCGGGAGACAGCCCACAAGGCCAGGACCTGGGAAATGTGCCAGCGCATGGAAGTACAGATAATAAATGGCGGAGCAGATGAAATACTATGATGATACCGGACATGGTCAGTCCTATGGCCAGAGCTATGACAATGTTGTGCGGGCAGGATTGGGAGGAGGGTTTGCTGACCATAACAGAGGCCCCAACGAGAAGCCCGAGGGCATTGATGAAGGCCGTCATCTCTCTCTTTCTGTGAACACAGAGCTTTGTTGTATAAGTTCAATGGCGCACGATATGAAGAGGCTGTGTCGTGTACGGTCCAAAGTCGTGTTAGGCGATGATTCGACTCTACCAGCACTTCTTTGCATGCCCAAAGTTCATACAGTAAAATCCCCAGAGTATGTCATGAAGGGCCGGATCTTGGTCGCGCTTCTCAACCCGAAGCTCTTTTGTCGCCTCAGCTACTGCTTTGGGCCAGAGCCCAATAGCTGGCCGCGGGTAGCATTGACGGTGACGGTACGTAATGACATGCTCTTATCTGCTTTGTCATATATGGTGGGCAAGTCCGTACTCTCTGATCGATCACTGTGTGAGCAAATGGATACAAGCAAAAATACATGGAGTGGTACATATATATACATAGACACCGCACCTGAAATGTCCCATCAGTAGCGGGAATATACCTACCAGGGGGAGGGGGGGTAAATGAAAGCATCGTAAAAGCACTATAATAAAGTGTCGCAATAATATTAAAATTAGATTAATAGGTTAACATTATTATTTTTTATATACCTTACATTATTTATATAAAATAGGAATAATATAATATATAATCCACACTAAAATATATTAATATAATATTAAAATTATATTAAATATTTAATATCGACTATTTTATTTATTTAAGTTCCCTTATTAAGCTGGAATAATAATAAATATCCGAAAAGGATAAGGTATAATATATCTTTTAAATTAATATAATAGGTTTTACTATATAGAACTTTTTATAATAACTTATTAATCTTTTATAAGCCCGTCTATAGTTAAAAGCCGCTATTCTACACTAGTAGCTATAGCGTTAGGCCGCGCCTAATCTATTCGCGCCGGTGCTTTTAATAAGCCGTCGAGGTTGAAGCTATCGCAGGCCGCAAGCTAATCTAATACCGTCAAGCACTATGCGAAAGTGCCATCGCCGTATAACTCAGGCAAATATAAGTTGCTTGAAATGGGCGATGTTAAAAAGCCGCTATTACCCTAAAGGTTCTGGCTCTGCTTAAATATATACCTATTATAACCTTTTCCGCTATATTATAAGACTACTCGAAAGCAATTATTTAGCCCACCGAAACCGAGATAATAGTTAAGCTTAAACCAGCACTTATATACACTTAAAACCCAGGTAAGGCCACTATATTTTATTGCTAAGCACAGTATCTGGATATATAGATCTAATAGCTTTACAGCTATAAAAATAAACTCTATTTATAATAAGCAAATTTTTACTTAAGTAAAAGGTTTTCTTACTAAAGTAAAGAAGCGTAAAGATAAGAACCCTTCCTTATCTAAGTAAATCGATATATTTATTATTACCTTAAAGATATATAAGGTTTATTCTAAAGAAATAGATAAGTTTATCGCTTATAAAGTAAGGATAAATAATAAATCGAATAGAAAAAGAAAGATTAATTATCTATTACGCTTCTTTAAAAAGGTTTACCTTTTATTTAGATAAATAAAGCCTAATTATAAAAATATAATATAGTTAAATAAAATTTAGTTTAAAAAAAAATATAATTATAGGTCTTTTAACCTTATACTTAGGAGGGATTTAAATATTTAATATATATTTAAAAAATTAAGGTTCCCCCCCCCTTTTTTTTTAAAGTATTTAACTTAATTATTTATTACTTTTTTATTAGCTTAACTATAAGCTTTTTAATTATTTATAAAGCTATAAAAATATTTAAAAATAGTTATAAATTTAAAAATAATAAAGTTTAAATTAATAATTTTTTTATTTCTAATATTATTAATATTATATTAACGTTAATATAACGTTAATATAATGTTAACGTTAATATAATATATTTTTTAATATTATATAGCCTTTTTAAATTATTTTAATTTTATAATATTTTAATAGCTTTTTTTAATATTTTATTATAATTTTTAAATTTTAATTAAATTTTAATTAATAAATAAATTACGTAATTTATTTAAAAAAAAACTCTTTTCCTTTAATAAATAAAGGGGGTAATAACCTTTATTAAAGTTTATAACTATTATTTAAATTAATAATAATTATTAATTAATAATAGTTATCGCTTAACGTAAAACTTAATTAATTAAGTTAATAAATATAAGTAAAGCTATTAAAGTTAATTACTTATATTAAGTAAATTATTAAAACTTTTATATATAAATTATAATCTTTATAATCTTTATAAACTATAGTAACACTTATAATTAAGCTAATATAATATAAATAAAAAGTTAAATAAATAATAAAAGATAAAAGGTAATTTATATATAAAAAGTGTATAAACCCTTTTACTTTTTTATTAAGCGGAAATTTTAACTAATTATAGGCCGCGCTAAGCGATAACCGTTATCGCTTAACAACCGTTATTTGCTTACTAACTGTAGTTATATAGATAGGAGTTGTACGCTAGAACAACCGTTATCAGGCCCCCTATAGCCCCGGTACTGATGCCTCGGATATTGGCGCGATGCCAGGATGTAAAGAATCAGTGGCAACCAACAGTGCCTACGGGTCAGGGTCCTCACACGCCGCACGATATGCCTGGTCTCACACCTACGTACTACGGAGTACCGGTACCGGAAGGGAAGCGAGATGACAGGTCAGAGGGCACTCCCTCCTTCTTTGATCACTACTTGGCCCTTATCATCAGACCAGCCGACCTCACCGTGACGGTGTGTCATTCCGATAGGCAAACTGCACGCCTTTTCCATCCATCAGTAAGTGGGGACTCCGAGGAGACATTCCACGACGTCAGCGCTGACGACTTTCCAGATGTGCTACCTAATACCTAGCAACTGTAATCATTCAACCCCCTGAGGAAACTCGGAAGAAACTTTGATCAAACCCATTGAGTCCAGTTCGAGGATACCCAACACGGAAGTGGCCACAACACCAGCGCACGCATCGGAGGGCCGATCACTGTGGTCCTACACCAGAAGGTCACTATGGCCCAACGGTCCGAATTCGACAAAGTGTCAGCGGCATTCTTCTGTCCGCAGACAAAGTCTCCGGGCGAGGCATATTTAATCAGTCTCCATGGATTTCTGAGCCACAACACCCATGGGCGGGTTCTGCTCAGCGCGGTTGCAGAACTAGCCGACCCTCAGCTCTGGACGACATTCGCCTCGGCTCGAGAAGATGTCCGCCAGTTGAGCCATGGTCCGAGTTGTCTTCAGCTGTTGCGAGACTGGGCACAAAGCGGTATTGCCGGGCCCTTGTCAAAGACGCTCTCCAATATCAGCTCCCTTCCTCTCCTCACAGTGCTACAAGCGGGACAATATCATCGGTATCTCGAATCTCGCGAAATATCGCACCGAGATTTCGTGACAGACATCCAGAAGGACCAGAACGCTGGTGGCGTTCTCAGGTATTGCGGTGGACTGCCTTCGGCCATCAGCATCGCTTGCTCGGAAAACGAATCCGAATTTCTCAAGCATATAGCCACTGCCCTAAAAATCCTGGTTGGCATCGGTGCCTATACCGAAGCGGCCGATGAAGATAAGGGGGCTGAGCGTACACTACTTGCTGTACGCCTCAAACATGAGGGCCAAGGCGAGGAACTGGTCAGCGCCTTTCCCGGCGCTTACATCTCGGGCATCACAGGTCCCAGGGCTGTAAGCATTGGGGGCCCAGCTGCCACAGTACGCAACCTTTACGAGTTCATCTCTGAACAAGAAGGGCTCCGCGCGGAAAAGATCGATCTTGGAGGGAGCGCGCACAATCCGAAGAACTTCGACATTGCTGCTGAGCTGTGTCGTATTTGCCAAGATACACCGGAACTCCAGCTGCCTGCTGCCGAACAGCTACACATGCCTTTGCGAAGCAATCAGACGGGAGAACTGTTGACTCATGGCTCGTTGACAGACGATCTCATCCATATCATGTTGTCTGCAAGGTGCGAATGGTATAATCTGCTTATCAATGTTGCAAAAGATCTAAAAAGGTCCGACCGGGCCGAGCATAACTTCGCAATCTTCGGCTGGGCTGATTGTGTGACTATGAATCCATTCCACTAAGCACGCTTGAAGGTCACCAAGACTTTTGCCAAG
Organism: Diaporthe ilicicola; assembly: GCA_023242295.1. Classification (NCBI taxonomy): domain Eukaryota; kingdom Fungi; phylum Ascomycota; class Sordariomycetes; order Diaporthales; family Diaporthaceae; genus Diaporthe; species Diaporthe ilicicola. The sequence continues at coordinate 6,749 of JALPVH010000237.1, forward strand.
AATATGATTCAGGAAGAGTCTCCAGCGGTGTCGATACCCATTCCATTACTTATCACCAACACCTATCGCTAAAGGTTACTCCTACTAGCAAACTACTTATCGAAAGCCCTAAGTACCTGGATAAAAGTACTAATACGTGAGACGGTATCCACGCCGTCACGGCTCAAAGGCACGAATTGGCTGTAAAATGCGTTGATTCTGAATTAAGCGCTGGCTACAGAAAGGAAGCCTTCGCCAGCTACACTGCAGCCCGCGGTGTGCCTATTTATGGCGGGCAGTGGGCAGATAAGATAAGCCTATTAAAACCGAGGATAATGTCTCACCCACATGTCTAAAGAACTTCATCCCTCGACTAAACAAGAAGTAAAATATAACTATAATAAACTATAAAATAACGTAAAAAGGTTTTATCTAAAAGGTATTTAAAAATAAATAAAGGGAAAATAATTTATTATTTTATAAAGTGAGCGTAATAATGTTTATTTAAGCTATTAATACTTTAAAAGCTTATAATATATATTATTAACCTTTAAAACACTATTAATAAAGGGCTATAATGTAGCCCTACACTAATATTTAACTTAATACCCTTATATATAAATTTATTAATTATACTCTTAAATTTAAAAATAATAATTTTATATATAATTAAGTAATAAACTAAGTTAATTATAAAAAATAAATATATTTAATAATTAAAGTTATATAATTAAAACTATATTTAATTTAAATAATATTTAATATAAAATTTTTAATTTATTTTATATAATTTTAAGTATTATAAAAACATTAATTAAATTTAATTATTATAGTAAGATAATTTCTAGCCTAATAAAGACTTAATTATGCTTGCTTTTAACTCTTTATAGAATAGTTTTAGTTTAGGGTGCAGCTTAGCAACTTCGGACATTACACAGGGATCAGCCTTTTCCCCAACGCAGGAAGCAAAGGGGTTGGCTGCGCACTATTGTCTCTGAAAACCCCGTGAACCAAGGACTATAGGTTTTGTCCCCAGCCCTGATGGATAGATTCAATGCAACAGGGACGGCGCCTACGGCATCAGAATCAGAGGCAGCCCCGGACGACAAAGTTGGTGCCCAGCAAGATGGCGCTGGCGCAGGTGCCGCGGGCCAGTGCCCCATGCACCTCGCCATCAACGACAACTTGTACGCACGGCTACGCACCTTGGCCTTGCTGGGAGTCCACACGGCAAGCCGGCGCATCGCGGTCGGTTCATCCCGAAGTCCACACGTCGGACACGCATATCCGTTGTCCCAACACACAATTGTGAAGACAGGTGGCGATGTGCGCTTGGATGAGGCGGCAACCATGAGATTTGTCGCCGAGCACACATCGATCCCCGTGCCCAAAGTTCTCCACGCCTTCATCCACAACGGTGCCGCCTTCATCGTCATGGAGAAGATACAAGGCAACGAGCTGGCCAAGATATGGCACCGCCTCACCGATGACACTAGGGCGAGTCTTCTCGGCGAGCTGCGGCAGATGCTGCAGGAGCTTCGAGCTCTCGCACCGCCAACCGACTTTGCTGTGGGCAGCTGCATCGGTGGTTCGCTACAAGATTTCAGGCAGAGGCAGGCGCCGCCTCCTGTTCGATTCGGGCCCTTCAAGACAATCCAAGACTTTCACCGCTGGCTCAGGAATGATTTCGAGCTCGGTCAAGCCAGCTCCATGGACCAAGTGGACCAAGACGACCTAGATGCAATGATCACAAGACAAGACAGCCCGTGGCCAGCGCCGGTTTTCGCGCACGGAGACCTCAACCCTTCGAACATCCTGGTGCGTGATGACAAGATTGTGGGCATCATCGACTGGGAGATGTCGGGATGGTACCCTCACTACTGGGAGTACACATCACTCAGGCTTGCCAGCTACATCGTGAACCCGGCGTGGGACGAAAGTATCGAGAAGTTCCTGGATCCATTTCCTGACGAGCTGAAGATGGAGAGAACACGGTTTCGATGGTGGGGAAATGTTATATGACGCTCGGATTCTCTCTCGACATCCTTACAAGCGGTGATTCCTAACCAACACCGTGGACTGAATATACGCCTGCCCGCTCGGAGTGTCTACATTTACAGGTAGGCCTCTTCTCCAGTCAACATGTTGAGAAGTGGCTTTGGTGCCATCGCGTCGTGCGGAGGAGTAAAACGCTTCCCGGCAATCTGTTGGGCAACGAACGCCTTGACTTTCTCGATAAGACCTTCGGGGCCGTCGATGGAAAGGTTGTTGGGACAAATTGTCTGAATGACATCGTCTCTAATTGCCTCCAAGGCTGCAATGACCCAGACGCGGCACGTCCATCTCGGCTCTGTACCATCCGCCTTCCCCTTCCAATCCGGGGGGTCGACGGGGTTTTTGGCAAGGGTTTTTATCAACCGCTTCTCGTCCAGAATCTTCGCAACTGTGACTCGCGCCAGCAGTTGAGCGGTGACGCGGACATCTTGTACGTTCCCGGGGTCGTACTTCCAATGAGGCCCAACGGGCTGGTTCTTGACGTGGTACCGCTGTCCAGCAGCAACAATAGTACCTTCGTCTTTGGGTCCCACTAGAAGCGCCCAATGATAACTGGGCCAGATGGTCAGTGTACAGGCCCTGTGTTAGATTGGCAGGGGAGGTGCAACGGGACAGAACTTGTTGTCTTTTGGGGATACCCACGTTCCAGTGCCTTGACCACTTGGGTAGACCGCAACAAAGAGTCTCTTCTTGTTCTTAGACTTTATGAACATGTTCCTGATGGGACATAAATGTAATAACGTCCGAACGAGGACGACGACACAACGGCCAGAACGAAATATGCGAGGCTGTTTGAGGGACAACTCTGCAATAGACAGGCCGTACTAATCAAAACGAAGGCGATGATGGCTGAAATGCCCGTTCTAGCTAAAGACTTCGTGAATCAGGTCCACAAGCAGTGAAAAAGACGGCTTACAGAGACGCAAGGAAGGTGGTGCCGATTTTGCAATGGGAAATAGGCCAAGATAGAATGCTGCGAACTTCATGATCGATTGACCTCCATACCGTGCAGGGGGGGTCTTCGAAGGTGGTCACTCGGGCCTTCATTTACCCAATTAAGTGCTTTTTCTGCGAAGTGGCCTCCCGGCTACCTATCAAGTTTTAGTATACTTAACTGTTAGGTTTCCAGTTGCTATTTAGCTGTATGTCTAAACAAACGATCGCAGAGCAGAAATGGACTCGGAACAGAAAAGCGATCGCGGAGAGGTTAGAAAGGTACGTACCAGCCCCAAGGTAGGGGAAGGGAAGGGAAAGGAAGGAGGGATATCACCTTCCTTCTCGAAGTTGAAGTTTACCACCTTCTTCGAGTTTAAAATCACAAAGTCTTTAACCGGATTTAGATTCAGATTTTAAATAGCTTGCCCTAGAGGTCAAAAATATAAAAGGGAAAGCAATAGAAAGGGAAAGGAAGGGAATATTCTTCGGCCAGCCTTTATCCCAAAGAAGAAGGGCAACTCTAAGGGATTTGTATAAGGATTTACTCCGAAGGAAGGAACCTCCTTGCCAGAAGCCAATTATAGTGTAAATCCATTTCCGCTCTGTAACCATTTTAGTCTTTCGTAACCATTTTCCCCCTTTAAACGCAGTTTTAATTTAGTAGGAATTAATATCTACTTAATAACTTGTATTAAATTAAAGGAAATATTATAAAGAACCTCATAGGAACTATTTAAGGCGGAAGAAAAGGGCCGTAGAGGAAGGGAGTAGGCTTGAGCGCCCGCGGGATTCATAGTGACCGCTCTTCAGACCCCTAATGCGCGGTATGGCTGGGCTTTTCAAGCTTCTGAAAACAGTATTCCTTTATACCAAACAATGTACGCCTTATGTAGAGAAAGATCATTAGTAACTGTCAGACGAGTGAAGAGTACTGTCGCCCGCAAGTCGTTACCTAGGTTTTAGGGAGCACAGATTACGGAGGCAAGGCAGCTAGGACCTAATGACTGTATGTAACCCCAAAAGCATAAGCACTACTCAGGATGTGAAGCTGTTTGAGGCCCACGGAGGCAACCTTTAGACGGCCGCAAGGGCTTTCTAAATGGGTGGACGATGTTACCGCGCGCTGCTGAGCCTCATTGCCCTCAGCAGTCCACACACGTGCTGACACACTAGGTATGCGCCAAGGCAGTCGGGTGGCTCCGACCCTGTTGACTGGATTGTTTTTGTTTGCACGGTAATTGCAGCCAAACCGCAGCACAGTCCCAAGGACTTTTATCAGTGCTAGGTTAGAGCCTATGATGTCCAGCAACCCTACTAAAATCAACCGTGTAATAAACATCATGAATTATATGTATTTGAATTAAGCGAGTATAGTAGATGATATATATTTTGGTTCATGGGCGCGGCTTCGGGCCGCGCTAGATGAAGCCTGGTTGTGGTTCTGCCGCTGTAACAGGCGGAGATTGTTGTTGCGCTGCCGTCACCGGCTGCACTATAGGTGATGTCTTCTGCTGTGCCGTACCCGGGCTCGACGCCTTTCCGGAGCCAACCTGCCCGCGCTTCATCATCCGCCCGAGCACGGTCACTAGCTCGCAAGCATCGTTGAACATCTCGTTGTCGATGCCTTCCGTCGCCTCGTAGACCTCGTTGATCGTCATGCGTGCCACTTTTCGACTCTCTTCTGCGTCATGGACGCACTCGTAGAGGAAGGCCGAATACTCGGTCCTGACTGACAAGCGAAGCGAGTGTGAGCCCCAAAGATGTTGATCTGCGAGACCCACGGCCTCTTCGAAATACCGCCGCGCCTGTGGTAGGTAGTCGCCAGCCGGCAACAGAAACGCACCAACAGCCTCTGGGCCAAAGCCCGGGGGTGGCGCGACCGGCCCACCATGAGGATAGGACGGGGCGACCCTGTGTGTGCCGTCATCGCTCGCCACCCCCTTGCCCTTGTCGGCTTTCGATGGCGGCAGCCCCGGATTGGCTGAGGTGCCTGTGGATGCCGGCGTGGGCATGAATTGCGAGGATACTGGCGGCTGGTTATGGAAGAGCACAAAGATATGGTAGAAGGATGCACGCAGTTTGTAAGCCAGCACCTTCAGCTCGCTATGCCTGTTCACCATTGGGATCACATACTGCTCCAGCATGACCAAGCCCTCCCGTGCAAGCCAGATGATGTGGAAATAAAGATCCAGTGACTCGGTTGGCCTCGTGGGCTCCAGCTTTCGTTGTTTTCTTGCCTTGACCAGGTGCTGGGACAGGTTTATGGACAGGCCCAAGATCTTGAAGAGAATTGAAGAGAGCAGCGGGTTTGTGTTTTCTTCTGCCTTGGCAAACTTGCCAAGGAACTTTTGATCGACCTCCGAAGATGCCATTGACCAGGAGTCAGGAGGTCAACGAAGGGCTCGGCAAATCGACGGAGAGGCTGCCTGTTACTGCGGGAAACGCTGGTGGCTCTGAATTCATACTCCTCCTGGCACGATCCGACAAGACGCCTCCTCCACGTATAGAAAAGGTAACGGGACGATTGCCGTGTTTCTCCGAATAACACATAAGGGGTGTGTTGTGATAGTGACAGCTATGATCTCATGTATAGCGAACATATATGTGTCGGGAAGACCTGGAAAGCGACAATGCCCGAGCGATTCCTTGACTGTCAAATGGGCTGTATGGAGGAATGACGGCGATCAGTACTGTTTCCTGGTCGTTCCCTGGGGATTCGCGCGACGGAGGGCGAGATGATGGTAGCAAGTAAAGCAAGCAAGTGTGTGCAGACGTCGACTGAACACTCAGAGGCTGGGCTCCAGTCCGGGATCTTTGTCGATTCTGGCGAAAAGTAGTGTTGACGTCCTCGTGATGAGGTCAGATCCCAGCCACAGGCGGTGAGCAGGCCAGTTGGAAATCCGGAACGGTCCTGGGCCTGAAGCTGGAGAGTGGACCGGAGTGCGGGTGGAGCCTTTAGGGCTGTATGAGCCTCGCTGGGCGCTCTGAAACCCGGAGAGGAGGACTTGGTGTCGATTTAGAGCAACGCAGATGCAAAAGGTCGTAAAAGACAGCGGGAGAGATTGAGTTGCGAATCTGGCTTTGAAGCAGGGGTACGGACGGAGATGAAGGGTGCCAATGGACGCCTTGTAGCCGCATGAGTACCGTACCTCGGAGTGTGCGAACGCTGCAGTGTGTTTGATGTATCCTTAAGGGGACGTGCAGTGCATTGGCAGGGCAGAGCAGGACAGGGCAGGGCAGTTGAGTTGCAGCAGGATTACCAGCGCCAGCACCAGCACCGGCAGCACAGTCAGTATGTGTGGAGCGGTCGGTTAAGTACTTGCATGAACGAGCGAGCCCCTGAGGTGGGAGTCTGTGACTGTGAGCCCGAGCCTGAGCCTGAGCCCGGGTCGGAGCTCTTCTTGGTTGAACGCAACGCGTCTGTGTGAAGGTATGTCCGCGTTGCCAGCCTCTGCCGACAATGTTACAACAGGAAAATAATTGTGTTGTAGATGTAGATGGTACCGTGCCGTGCCGAACCGTACCGTGTGCTTGACCAGGAAGGGGGAGGGGTTGGCCAACTCGGTAAAGAATCTCATGCAAGGCCGTACAGTAGGCGAATGTACCACAGTAAGACGCAGAGCCGGCGCAAGAATACAATGGAGCGACCTGGTTCTCGGAACTGGACTGGGTCAGGTCAGGTCAGGTCAGGGCAGGGCAGGGCAGGGGATGGGCAACAGGTGCAGCAAGCTGTACATATATCTGTACAGTACCTAGCTACCTAGAGGTACGCATGTGCCTGGACTAGGCGCGAAGAAAGAGAGAGAGGGAGGCAGCCGCAGGTACATGTGCTAGACTGTACCGTAGAAGCGCGGCTGGGGATGTGATGATGTTTATGGAGGGCGTGATGATGCGGATGCGGATGCGGATGCTGTTGCTGATACCAAGACTAATGCTGCTGATGCTGACGATGGGTGGTGGTGCAGATGCGAGGTGAGTTGTCCACGGCTGTGCTGGGCAGACTTGGTCGAGGGACTTGTTGGTCGAGGGACTTGGTCGAGGGACTTGGTCGAGGGACTTGGTCGAGGGACTTGGTCGAGGGACTTGGTCAAGGAGGGCGTCAGGGCTTGATGCCGGCTCAAGACCAGGGAGGGAGCCCTTGCCCGTGCCCTTGGCTCTCTCTCTCGCCTTTTGCCCACCTGCACTGCACACCTGTTGCAGTCTCTTGGGGTGTGGTGGCCACTGCAGCTACTGCAGGCCTCTTGATTTAGGACTCAGACCCTGCGACCCGGCCCCTGGCGGGTTGCAGCTCATGCAGGCTCCCCAAAGTCAATTGACGTCGGTCGAGTGGCCGCCAACGCCGCAGCTGCAAGAACGGGCGGCGCGAGACGGCGCAATGCCAGGGCCCAAGCCTGGACAACGAGTGGGTGGTGATGGGATGACAGGAGGTGAGGTGAGGTGAGGGGTGGAGAATGAGGTGAGCTATGTACACGCGCGCGTCTAATGAACAGTGACCAAGTGCGCGAGTACCTCTAATGAGCACGGATTTGGAAGATGGTGACTGGTCAAGGAATGACTGAACGAATGGTGTGGCGTGGGCGAGAGATTCAACCAAGGACATGACAGGACACGACAGGACACGACACGAAGAGACAAGGCGCCACGCAAACGCATGCGCAGACGGCGAGCAGGACCATCAATCATCAACCAGATCCAAAAGCAGGGCAGGGGCAAAAGCAAGCAAGGCAGGGAGGGAGTGGTAGCGAGAACCAGCAGAACAGAGCAGGGCAGGCTCAAGCTCAAGCTCAAGCTCAAGCTCGAGCCCACGTTTTCAAGCTCAAGCTCTGGGTGTCAGTCAGCCAGGTACAGTACATGCACAGCACACAGACGTCTGTCTGATCGAACGGGAACCGACCGCCGCCTCCCTCCCCTCCTCCCATCTCCGAGGCAGGCAGGGGTCTGAGGTCTGAGGTCTGAGGTCTGAGGTCTGAGAAGTAGACTGATTGATAACTGATTGCTTTGAGCAGCAAACCAAGCCTTTGTCAAGAAGACGGGGAGGCCAGAATTATCCCCATCCCTACGGCAGTGGTTGGTTCCACGTTGTTTGCAGGCCATGGACCGGTTAACGGGCGTTTTACTCCCCAGCAGAGCTTGGTTGTTGTAGTCTACCAAGGACGGGTGCTCCCAGGCAATTGTCTCAGACATGCCATGCCCCTTCCCATGCCCTCCTGCCCTCCTGCCCTCCTGCCCTCCTGCCCTCCCGTACTGCCGTCATCGCTCGTGGCTCATGGTCTGTCTCGTGGTTCTGCTCACACGAAACACCCGATTCCAAGACAAAAGACCGCCTCCTCAGCCCAATCTTCAATGCGCCGCCCACGCCTTGCTTGCTTGTCAGTGCTTGCTTGCAACCCCCGTAGGCCACGTGCTACAAGGTCCAACCAACTCAGCTCAGCTCAGCTCAGCTCAGCTCAGCTCAACCACCACCGCCGCCCCCACTGACAACCCAGTGTTGGCAAGCAACTCGCTGCGCTGAGGGCACGCAAACTCCTCTTGTCAGTCCAGGTCGTGCCTGTGCCTGTGCCTGTGCCTGTGCCTGTGCCTGTGCCTATGTATGTGTATGTGCCTGTTTGCCGCCGTGCAACAGCGCGTGGTTGCGGCCGCTCGCGTCTCGCCAGGATTTCCCTTCCACAGGGCCCGTCGACCGCACATGTTCCAGGCTTGCAGGCTTGCCACGAGCCCGTATTGCTAGTCTGCTTACTCCGTCACAGGCAGGACCCTGTAATATCAAGCGGCGATCCGATTTTAGGCTGAGGAACGGCGCGCCACAATCCGAGCCGGCCCAGCCCAGCAAAGCTCCAAGCATGCTGATCGAGTTTCTGCAGTACAGCAGCACTCTCGATGCCATCTCGGGCCACACACGTACCTGCGTGCCTACCTGTCCATCACTAATGCCGAGGCATCCTCCCCCGAATCCCAGCCACCTGGATTTCGATCCCTTTCGCGCTCTGGGCCGACAGAGTGGGCGTTCCCTCCGCCATGTAACCTCCCAAGTAGCTAGGGCCTACAGAGGAACCAAATCTTGACTTCAGCACCCGCTGACTGCAAGTCGATAAAGCTTACAGGTGTGCCAGCTTCAATACAGACCTACATAGACATCCAGAGCTCAACACCACCTGGTCTGGTCACGCGCATGCGGCCGTCCTCATCATCCCGATCCCGATCCCACTCCCCCCTCGCCCAACCGATTAACAGCATGGCTCGGCACAACAACCACGCTCGTGACCTATGTAACGCGCAAACTGCCGGGATCACGGAGCGCAAACACCTGCAAACAGGCGGTGAGGAACGTGATCGGGCGCCCCGTGCCTTTCCGCCAAAGAGCCAAGCACCGGGACCATGCTTCAGGCAGTGCGCACCTTGCGGCCAGCAATCTACTTCGGCATGCTAATGGTACTGTTACGCCTCGTCGGCCAGGCTCGTCCCTTGTTTTACCTTAAGGACGTCTTGTGTGGTTGCACTGCAGTCTCTTTCGCCAGAGCCTGCAGCCCCGTTGAGGCATCTTGAAGCCGGTTGAGACGCAGAGGGTCCGTTTCTGGCCATTGTTATCGCGGTCGCGCAACCTCCGGCTGTACAGCACTGCGTTTCGTTGTCTCTCACTAAGCCGCTCTGGCAGCCCGGGATACCCTTTGGGGCGCCGATGATCTTCGATTCCACCCAAGCTGGAGCTCACGCCCTCTGCGGGATCTAGCCTCGCAGCTGGCGTAGGATCCCATGCCCAGGTGTCCTGTGCAGTCGTGTGCTAATGCCACAGCCGGGCTATTTTTCATTGGCCGCGACCAGCCTTCCCGACAAATCGGATAGGCCCGTGGCATCAAAGGCCACCTTGTGTGCAGGCTGCGCTGCGCGTATGTGCATCTCTGAACTGTCCATGTTCTGCAGTATTCTAATTGAGAATTAACCGAATAGGGATGGATTCATGCCTGAGCCGCCAAGCATCTCTCATGTCTGGGGTGCTTCGACACACTGAAAGACATGCGATGCGGAGTGTTATGTGGTGCCAGGAGGGGAAGCGGGCAACGTTCCCAGTGTCTTTATTGCTCTCAATCGCGCGGACACAGCAGTCTTTTGATCAGGCTGACTTGGAGTCGTCAACTGAGAGCAGTTCCCCGATGTAATTTATGAAGCGCTCGAGCAAAAACATAGAGGAACGAGATGACTGCCACGAACAGCTTGCGTCAACACAGGTCGGTTCTGCCATGGTATCACTGAAGCCCTTCTCAGCAGAGGACGAGAGGCTGTGTCAGGCGACAGAAAAATCAGCATCGTCTCCTTTCGGCAAGCTGTTCGAATGAATCGATTTGGGAGAAGAGGGTGAGGGTGAGTCTTCAAACGCACAAGATAGCAAGACATGCCGTTGAACGTCGCTGCTCTCACTTCGAGGGTGGGGATCGTTCAACTTTCCCTTTCTTGTACAGGAGCTATCTTTTAGTAACAGCATTCTCGTCTTTGATGCTTGTTTTACACTTTTTGTCTTCTTCATCTTTGGCTTAAACTGTCGAGCGCCCTACATGCAATCACACAGCACGAGATGGCATCATCTAAAATCATATTCAATGACCGACGCAAGCAATGCGTCATGAAACGTGGTTAGCCGCGAATTCTTTGATAATTCGCCCAAGGGTACATTGCATGGAAAAGATGGAGTGCTCGGTCAAGAGTACTTGTCGGCGGCCTGAAAAGACTTGTTTATTCTCGTTGTACCCATGGTCGCCACAATTGGCAGCAGCGGCCGGATTCAGTCGGACGCCTGCTCCCTTTGGGGGAGTGCGGTTGCCCTTCACAAAGACTGCAGTGGATGTATCATCTGGTGCATTGTTGCGAAGCTCCGTGGATGTCTTCGTAAGAAGGTTTCGGCCTCAGGGCATCATTGCCACAAGAGAGGGAGTGGACTGGTGGCCGCCGTTTATATCACGAAAGCACTGACATGTCCCATACCCTCATCCTTGATCGTTATTCGTAATCTTGCGTCTGTTCCTACTGCTCATTGCGGCGGGCTTTGGCGAAGAATCTGGCGGGCCTCGCCTTGACGCATAGCAGGTGCAGGCCGTCGAGAGGGCGCGACTACGGTGTGCCGTCAATGCTCACGATGTCGAAGGGGTCGTCTCGGCACACTGGCCACGGGAACCATTGTATATCAAACATTTGAGAGATGTGCTCTGCCTGAGCCTGTCCGCATGCGTAATGGAGAGAGTGCTATGATGAGAATCTACGTTGACACACTCTCAAACAAGTTTGGATAGATGGTGACAACATGAAGGGAATCAGGCCATACAACAAGAGCTGCCCAGACATGTGGCCCCTCTCCCCATGCAGACTCCCAAGAGGGCCCCTCTCAACGCCTGCGCTATGCATGAAATGGGACATGACACGAAAGCAAAATCTAGTACGCCAGCTTCTCCTTCAACTTGGCCCTCTTGTCATCCCCGAAGCCGATGCTGTCCAGATACTTAGCCAGGCCACCGTAAGTGGACTCGAGGTGGTCAACTATGCCGCTCACGAAGCCCGGGGCAGTCTTGCCAAAGTCATCACCCAGGCCCATCTCCCTGATCTCCCTCAGGCGGTCCTCCTGCTCGGACAGCAGCTTCTCGTCGGAGAGGTGGTAGTCGTACTGGATGGCGCTGACGGGCACGGCGCAGATGAGCAGGACGAGGACGACCATGATGCCGGTGCGGTCCTTGCCCTGGGTGCAGTGGATCAGCATGGGCAGGCCGTTGGGCTCGAGCAGGGAGGCCAGGCCGGCGGCGATCTCGGGGCCGGAGGCGTCCAGCGTGTCGCAGCCGAGGCCGAGGAGGCCGCGGGGCTGCATGACCTCGCGGCCCAGGACAGCGATTGCCTGCATGCGGAGGCCGACGACGTACAGGAAGATGAGCTTGAGGAAGCTGGGCCAGGACAGCTGGGCCAGCATGAACTTCTCAAACCCGCCCCCGGTGATCTTGACCTCGCGGTAGTCGATGCCGTCGATCTTGACGGGGCCTGCCAGGGCGTCGTTGGACTGCAGCATGGCGGGGATGGCCGCGTCGCGCTGGCGCTTCTTGGCGGCCTCGATGTGCTCGGTCTTGGTGCGCAGGTCCATGACAGTGCGGATGGCGTAGTGGGAGCGCAGGCGGTCGCGGTCGGCGAGGGTGGCCTCGTCGGGGCGCGCGGCGCGGAAGAGCAAGCCCTCGCGGATGAGACGGCGCGACAGCTGGCCATTGACCGTGGCGCCGACATCGCGGAAGTTGGGCAGGGCGCGGAAGCCACCATCGTGGAGCGGGAGGGATGCGGATGTGCTGCCCCTCGGCGAGGGAGGGCCTGCTGGTGGCGATGCCATTGTCGAGTGTTCCCCCTTCTCCCTCTTCCCAAGGAATTTATATGCAGCTCAAGAAGGCGCCGCCGGTCAGCTCCTGAGGGTGGGCGGGAGCTGGTAGGTGGCTATGAATGTATATATGGATATGCGGTGAGTATAGCAAGGCGCATGATGGGGTTGAGTGAGTGGAGTGCCAAGAGAGTGAGCGCGTGAGCGCGTGGGTGAAGCAGGTCGGGTCGAAGAAATCTGGAATGACGAACGAACAAGTGAACCCCTGTCGTGGGACTTGAGGCTGGTTTTTATTTTTATTCCTTAAGGCGTAGACCCACAGTACTCAATAAACTACATGGGCTACTGCAGGTAGTCCTGCGTAGCGTGTAGACCCGCATATCACGGTGGATGTTGGCAGTAGACTACAACGACGTAAGACACAGAATACAGTATGGAGATATAGATAGACAATGCGTTGCACATCTGTCGTCGCATGGGCCGGCCTCATCGATGAAATCCGGAACAGATCAGCCGGTAGGCAGGCAAGCAAGCATTCTGCAATGTAGCATGCATGGCCTGACCTGGCATTGCATTTAATGACATGGTATCTTTGTATATCTTGTCTACTATGGTAGACTATACAACAGCACGTGCGTCTGGGCCAGACCTTTGTGGGTCTCTGTCTGGGCAAGGTCCGTCCTGCCAGCTTGGGTCCCCTCTGCCGGAGATCCGGGGATGGGAATGCTTGATGTTTGACCCAACCGACCAACCACCGGCCCACCCACAGGGTCGGGATGATATGATGGGGATTGATGAGGTGGTGTTGGGCGGGATTGGTGGGAGAGGAGGAGGGAGGGATGCCGATGGCAAAGGAATAGGACACTTTACTTACTTAAGTAGGTAATAGGAGCAAAGATTGAGGGGTGAGCGACAGCAGCAAAAGCAGCAGCAGCAAGCAGCAGCAAGTAGAAACAGCAGTAGAAACAGCAGCAGAAACAGCAGTAGAAACATCAGCCAAGCAGCCACAGAGAGAGAGAGACATGACACCACGGCGCAAGGCCACCCGGGTTGCACCGACTTGGACGACATGACGTAGGCCGTTTCTTTGTGCCTGTGCCTGTCCCAACGATGCGCGCTACCTCGTCCTCGACCCATTGGGCTGGTGTTGGTGTGGCAGATCTACATAATACGGCATAGCATAGGCCATATGGGGAGTGGTCCTGGTCTTGGCACTGGTGCCGGTGCTGGGTGCAGTGGTGCCGGCGCAGAGGCGAGACCAGAACAAGACAGAGCAGACATGCTGATCTTCCCGACCCCTGGCCGAGCTGGAGCTGTCTCGAGCTTCTGTTCTGGATGGGGAGGAAGGTGGCTGTTTGGTTGGTTGGATGCACTGCAGGCTAGGGTCGATCCAGACCTGATCGCCCACGACCAGCACGGTTGACTACGACGGTACTGACCGCACTGAACGGTACTCACGGTACTCACGGTACTCACGGTACTCACGGTACTCACACCACACTCCCACACTCGCACACACACTCAATGCTCTCTCCTCAAACCTACCTACCTACGGCACTCTGCTCTGCGCCCGCACTCCCAAGTCAGATAGACTAGAGTACTAGACTATCCCGCCCTTTCTCTGTCCCCATTAGCCCTTCTGCCCTTCCGATTCCCATCCTCATCCTCATTCCCAATCTCATTCTTGCCCTCCGTCTTGAACATCATCGCCATTGTCACCACCATCATCGCCTGCTGCTGCCGACACCCCAAGGACCATTACTTCATTCATCCAGGCCGCCCAATGCATCCGCATCCGGGCAGCACAAACAAAACACCACCACCACCCACCAGACATCGCCAACAACCACCACCACCACCACCACCACCATCATCGTCACTTCTCATATCATTGCCCCCACCTCCACCCTCGGGCAAAACATGACGTCCGTCAGCGCGGCCACGCAGACAGCCACACACGAGCTGCAGCCTGCTCCCACATCTACAACACTCACAGCCCCGCCAGGTACGCGTGACTCCAGACCCGTGACCCCATCCGTACGCGTACAATCGCACACCTCTTGCCTCTGTCAATCCAACATCATTAAAGACCGGGACCCCATTCCATTCCCCGAGATGCTGTGTGGTCCTGACTGACTGCACTCGGCATCTGCTTGACTTTGACGTGCAGATCCCCGCCCGACCCATGCGCCCGCGACGTCATCCCTTCATCCCTACACCACACCCCTGCTCACCTCTCACACCCGTCTGCCTCCATCTCACCTATTCTCGCCTCACTCTCTCACAGCCTCGCCTTGTAACAGCCTCGTTGTTCCTGCGTATTTAAAGCTGCTACTTCTGCTGTACTGCACTGCCTGTTCACATTGGCCCTTACTTACCCACAACGATTCTCCAGTGGCAGCTCCGGCACCCGAACCATCCGCAGGACATGACGGACGCCTGAGGTACGCGAAGCCTCAAGACTTGCCATCCTATCCCTCTCTCGGCCTCAAAAAAGGCGATGCCGCAGCCAGCGCCGCAGCCTCGCTAGGCTGGGCCTCCTCCAAGCCAGTCTCCCTCTGGGCCCCCGGCAGCGACGCCTCGGCCCACAGGGCTGCAACTCTAGCAAACGGTTACAAGATGCCCTCGGCTTGGCAGCCAGACCCCAGCCCAGCCGGCTCCAAGACTGCCGCAGTCCTCGCCGCTGAGAACGCTTCCCGCCATGACCGCCCATCGTCCTCCGCCCTGCCCAGCACCTGGGGCAACTCGGCCGCAAACCAGGCCTTCGCCGCCGGCCGCAACCCCCCGCGCGACTCGACCGCCACAGACACCACGGCCACTCTCGACAGGCAAAAGAGCCTGCGCGCCGCGCGGGGTGCTATGGCTGGCAGCACGAGGCCACGGTCTACCTCCACCCCCATGACTTATCCCGACTCATCAAACGCTGCCGCCAATGCCCTCAGCGCCGCCACCATCGCGCACCGTCCCGCCGCCACCAGCGCGGGGGACGCAGGCGCCTCACCCGTCACCAAACTGGACCGACAAATGTACACCTCTAACCCACCTGTGAAGCCTGAGGTCGACGAACGGAACCGCGAGGCTGTGCTGCATGCGAGTGCCGTCGCCATGGCCAAGAAGATGTACAGCACCCAGCAGAAGATGTTTGATGACGCTGCCGCCAGGCGTGCCCTCGAGGAAGGAGGCTCGCGGCCCGGGAGCTCCGACAGCGACAACGTGCGGCCCATGCAGTTCAACAACCTTCAGGAGGCGGCGTACAGGCTTGCCCAGGAGAGGCTGGCAAAGCTCCACGACGAACACCAGAGGAACAGGAGCTATCAGGACTACTACGGCGCGGGCCAGACTCCCTCTTCGCCAGGCAAGAAGTTTACCAAGCTCGCTAAGGCCCGGCGTCGCTCATCCAGTGACAGTGATGTCACCCGCCCCCTCTCAGAGGATGACCGCAAACAATCGAGGCAGATCCAGAAGCAGATGTCGCTATTCTCCACCCGTCTCTCCCAGGTCGATGAGTCCCAGCGCGCCAGGGATCGGGACGCCCTGCTCGCAGCAGCCCAGAGGAACGTCAAGGCCGCCATGGAGGGTATGGATGAGAAAATGTACCGTGACTCGGGGCGAGTGACCCCGGCAAAGCTCAGCGAGTGGGAGTTGAGGGCCCACGCCACCGCACAGGCGAGGAGCGACGAGCGTAAGGGTGGCGGCGGTGCTGTGGGGAAAGTGGATCTTGGGGCCGGCCAGTACATGGACCGTGATAGAGTGGAGGAGATTGCCGCCAAAAGGGTGCAGCCACTCCTTGACGAGATAAACGAGAAGGCGGAGATTGAGAGGAAGAGGATAGTGGCTCTGCGAGAAGAGCAAGAGAAGAAGAGGTTGGAGTGGGAGGCTGAGAAGGCGAGAAATGCCGAGGTCAAGGAGGCCCAGCGGAAGCTCAAGGGTGAGTGGCTCTCTGAACAGCCAAGCAGAATCGAGACTGACCAGTAGCGATTTGTAGAAGAGGACAAGGCAAGAAGGGACGAGCTCAAACAAGAGGCGAAGGCCAGAAAGGAAGAGGAAAAAGCCTCCAAGGCTGAAGAGAAACGGTTGGCCAGAGAAGAAAACGACAAGCGGAAAGCAGCAGTTGGCATCGCCTCAGGAGCCCACGACGACGAAGCTTCCCGTGAAGCAACGGAAAGGCCCGTCGAGGAAAGCACGCCGCATAGGCACCGCATCCTCCCATTCACTCCCAAGATCCAAACCAAACCCTCACCCGCTGGTAACGCCAAAAGCGATGCATCGCCGTTATCACCCTCCTCAAACACCTCGCCGGAATCGGCCACCGAGTCGCCCACCAGCCGCGTCAAGAACTGGCTCAAGTCCCGGCTGCACAAGCCTCGGGCGAAGTCCATCTCGGGCAACAACAGTGGCGGCGGGAGGTCCTCGGACGCTGGCGGGAAGGCCCCGGGTGGGTTCGTAGGCGGCCACAGGCTGACGCGCCTGCACCCGGACGGCACAGGGAGTATGACGAGCCTTAGCGAGGAGAGGAGCGCCAGCATGAGGGAGGTGGCGCTCGCGGGAAGGGCTAGTGCACCTATAGCCGCCTCGGACGAGCCGGGAGAGAGCAGTGGTAGCAAAGCTGTCGCAGGCACCGCAGTCACCGAAGCGACGGCCCTGGGCAGCCACGGGCCAATCGGGGCTGCCAGCAGCGACGATGGTGAGGATTATGGTATTGCGGCACGAGGTGGGACGGATAGGTCGAGTGCGGCACCAGAGCTCGAGGACATCGCACCGCCCAAGGCGATTGCGGATCCCGCCGGGACTGGATTCGGGGCTACACCGCGGACCAGTGTAGGGAGCGGGAACAGGGACTCTAAGTTTATTGAGAACATTGACTGAGGGATTCCCCCCCCCCCCTTTTTTTTTTTCCCTTTTCCTTTTTTTTCCCTTTTTTTTTTGGATCGGCTACGGATTGACCAAGAGCGTTTCGCTTTTGTTGGGCTCGGGACATCCAGATGAATATTTGATACCACAATGTGGCTGCGGCCTCTGATATTGGAGGGAAGCAATGGCGTTATTTCGGCCATGTGGAACAAGCATTTGGCATGGACCTGTCTTGATTAGTAACATGGGATCACAGACAATTTGCACACTTTGTGGCAGGATATCACTGCGTATACATCTCGTATGGGCATGCAACACGCGACAAGAACCCACCAAACAACTAGATTCAGTAAAATTTGAAATGCGCGACCCGGACAGAGAAGCAGGGACTGGATATGTTGCTGAGGGATCAATATGAATTATGTATTCAAGCTCTATATGTGTACTGATGCAAGTCCTGCCTTAGCAATGTGTGCTGTGCTTGTGGCAACGGTCAAAATGCAAGATGAGCGGCCAGGGACTGACCAACAAGCGCCCCGCCAAAGCAAAACCGACAACGCCCAACAATGCATCCAGTGAAGAGAACACACCGCCCCGGTACCACCACCCTAAAAGTTGCTGGGCACGCCCCTGTCGCCGTGGAGATGGCTCCTGGTGCTAGACCCCTCCTCCATCTTGTGAACCTCGGCCGTGCGCTGGTGGCCGTCCCAGGTCTTTGTGCGATAGTTGCCGGCGTGCTTGGTGTAGACGGCCGGGTAGAGGTCGACGTAGAAAGAAAAGACGTAGAAGCTAAAGACGACTGCGATGATCCACTCGAGGATGGCGGCGGGGTTGTAAATCTTGCGCGAGGTGAGGACGACAAAGGGGACGGCCAGGCAGATGGTGATGAGCACAAAGGCCAGCTTGATCCAGAAGGAGATGCGCAGGACGCGGTGCTCGCGGTGGCGAATACCGAGACGCTGGTACTCCCAGCAGATGAAGATTGCAGACAGCAGGTAGCCGACGATGAAGAAGCCCAGGAAAAGGTCGTGCAGCTGGGGGTGGCGGGCGGTGTCGAAGATGCTGAGCAGGATGAGGCCGACTGTGCCGACGAGGGCACAGAAGATGGTCAGGCCGGACAGGACCTTCTCGCCGATAGTGGTGTTGGGAACGAGGCGGCCGTTGTGGCGCAGCCAGCGATCACTTACGAAGGCGATGTCGAAGCAGATGGTGGTGATGACACTGCCGGTGATGAACAGCGGCTTGAGCTCCTGGGCGCCGACGTCTGAGATGTAGGCAATTGTCTGACCGTTGGACATGGACGGGTAGACTGTATAGTGAGTGTCGATGACCCCTAGGTGGGTAGGAGGGTTAGCAGACACGTCAAAGACAACGGAGACCTAGGTGTAGGTGTATGTCGACGCATGATACGTACAGTGAAGAAGCAGACCCAGCAATGTGCCCAGCCACACGAGGCCTGAGATGATGGGGAAGACCCAGTATGATAATCGCAACATGACGGTGCCAGCTATCCTATCCAGCTGAATGTAGTAGAAAAGATAGAAGAAGAAATGCACCCGATACAGATTAAGTCTAGCCAGAGGCTGGCTGCTCTGGCTCTTCAGCTATGGTATGCTGCCACACAGACTGGATATATTGGAGATGAAGAGAAGAATTGTTGGTACAGCCAGGGGCGGCGGGCAAGAGAGGCGGGAAGGATGCAATGCAAGGTGACGGGAAAGGCTTGTGGATGGATGGATGGATGGATTGGGAGAGGGAGGGAGAGAGAGACGGAGATGGGGAGTATCGAGGACGGGATTGGGAACAGGACCAGGGACAAGAGCGGGAGCAAGAGCGGGAGCAAGAGCACACGGCAATCAATTAGTAGACAATGCCACTAGATGATCTGCTATGTCACTACAGCACTGCTGACTGCCCGAGCCACCGGGACTGACGTGTACGGTGGTGGGAGTGTTTGTCCGATTTCAAATTTCCAGTTTTTGCGCGCCATTATAGGCTCTCTCTCATATTATTACGTCGTCGGTCGTCTGTTGTCTTGTTGTCTGGGCGCTCTCTTTCTCTGCCTCTAGGCCCGTGTCGGGCGTGACGGTGGTGACGTCAGTCAAGGCCGAGTGGGTCCGTATCCGTTCTGGCCGTGCCCACCGCGCCCACCGCGCCCATTCCATTACCCACGGGTAGTCAGTCTCATTGCCTTAATTCCGCTGCGTTAATGCCGTCTGCGGACCCCGGCACCGGTCCGTACGTAGCACACCATAACACATAGTCTACCAAAACACGGGGAGGGTATTACAAGAGAAGCTCCAAGCTCACTTGCTGTGATCAATCATTTATCAATTGGCCAATTGGAAAAGCCACTAACTTGATGCCTCAGTGAGACTTGCAATCAACAATATGCTGTGTGCATGTGTGATGTGGTGGTCGCGTGTGCGCATGTGCGTGCACCCGTGCAGTAGACTACCTCTGGACATGTACGGAGTACACATTCACCCAACTCCTCGGGCCCACCCGCTCTCTGGTTCAAGGTACCTAGGTAGATACGGGGACACGGGGTTCGAGGGATGGGGGGGGGCACGGGGGCACGGAGGCACGGGGCACACATAGTGGGTACGTACCTCCCGCGCAGTCTTGTGGTGGCAGCAAAGCTGCAAGCTACATCAGGCGGCCAATTATCTCGACATCATCCTTGGCAAGGCTGAACCACAACTCAACCACCACCACGACCATCTCCCTCCCGCTCCCTCCGTTCCTTCCAGCTCGAAGCGACTCGCTTTCCCACTCGGGCATCGGGCCGTCCCATCGAATTGCATGCTCCACCAGGCAGCGCTCACACACCATGGCTGCCTCGCCGCTCGTCCTGCCCCCTTCCAATCCTCTGCAGTCCTCTCTCAAGACTCTCGCCTCCCCACTGCGGCGACAGCCCTCCGCCGTGCCCTCCTCCGCAAATGGCACTCCACAACTCTCACGCCCACAGGGCCAGCCAGCCCATGCCAACCAGCCCTCGCAGCCTCCGATGATGGACCTCGCTGAGCAGATGAACATGGAGGAGCGGAGGAAGTACGTCAAAGGTGACCGCCCCATCTACCACCTGCCACCTGCCAGCTCTGCAGCAGTACCAAGACCAGGACCAGGAAGAACACTCAGCTGACCCCATCACAAGGCAAGAAGCTCGGTGAAGGAACCTACGCCATCGTCAACCTGGGCCACGCCCGCGCCGACCCCTCCCAGCTCGTCGCCATCAAGAAGATCAAGAAGCAGAAGGAGTACACAGAGGGCCTGGCCCCCGATGCCGTCCGAGAGCTCAAGCACCTTCAGGAGCTCTCCCACCCAAACATCATCTCCCTGCTCTCCGTCTTCTCGACAAAGGATCAGAACGTCTGCCTCGTCCTCGAGTTCCTGCCCCTCGGCGACCTGGAGATGCTCATCCGCGACGACAAGAGCATCCGCTACGGAACCCCCGACATCAAGGCCTGGATGGGCATGCTCGTCCGCGCCGTCTGGTTCTGTCACGAGAACTTTGTCCTCCACCGCGATATCAAGCCCAACAACCTGCTTATTGCCGCCGACGGCGAGGTCAAGCTCGCCGACTTTGGCCTCGCCCGCTCTTTCAGTGACCCTTACGGCTACATGACCTCCAATGTCATCACCCGCTGGTACCGGCCCCCCGAGCTGCTCTACGGCGCAAAGTACTACAGCGGCGCCGTCGACATCTGGTCCGTCGGCACCGTCATGGCCGAGATGGTCCTGCGCGTCCCCTACCTGCCCGGCAACACCGAGCTCGACCAGATCCGCCTCATCTGCCAGCAGATCGGCACCCCAACCGAGGACAACTGGCCCGGTGTCACCAAGCTGCCCGAGTACATCAAGCCCGCCGACGGCCCTGCCGTTGTCCCCGAGCGCACCAAGCAGGACTTTCTCGGCACCTTTGGCACCGTCGGCGACGACGGCGTCGACCTGCTCATGAGGACCCTGACCCTCGACCCACGGAGGCGCATCACCGCTCGCGAGATGCTCGAGCACCCCTGGTGGCACGCCGAGCCCCGCCCCACCCGCAAGCAGGACCTGCCCCGCAAGGACGAGGAGAGCATGGGCGCAGACCTCAAGAGGCCCGCTGGCGTGGTGGCCGGCGAGCAGCAGGACCGCAGCGGCTCAGTCGCACGAAAGCTGGATTTTGGCCGCCCTAGGGAATAGTGCCTCGACGGGGTCGCATTCGATTTGCATGCACATCAAAACAAGGCGCCGGAGCCTGGCTGGGTGACACGGAGTAGGGTACATGGGGTCCACGGGAGGAAACCGTGACGGATAGCATTCGCTGGGCGTTTAGGTAGTGCATCTCCCGACGGTTTGGGAGAAAATACTATGTGGCTTTAGACAGGGCATCATCATTTGGACGATGGCTTCTATCTCTATATGCAAAACAGCAACCACAGCGTTGCCTTGCTTGTGATATTGTAGTATCCTAAGAAACAGCCAACGCTTCCCTTCCCGTTTTGTTCAGAAACGCCCTTGATCACTATGCCCTCTCTTGCCTCACAGCCATACCCCGTATATCATGTTCCGTTTCACATTACGCTACACTCCAGCCCGTACATGGCCCTCTCAACATCCCTCTTGACCTGATACCAGTCCGCCCTCCGCTCCGCAAACTCGTACACCTCCTCCGCGCGGAACACACCGCCGAACCGATCCCCGTCAGCAATAATAGTGGCCATCTCCTTGGAGTGCCGTGGGTCGATGAGGTAGATCTGGCTCAGCTCGCGCAGCGCACGGAAGTACGCCAGCAGGTCCGCGTTGCGCAGCGTCTGGACGTACTCGAAATACAGGGTGCAGTCGGCGATGAGCCGCGTCGCACCGTCCGTCGACACGCGCTGCCGCTTGATGTGCTTGCACACGGCCGTGAAGAGCCGCAGCCCCACCTCGCCGTTGAACACCTCCAGCATCGTCTTCTCCGTGCTGCCGACGAGCATGCGTGTGTGCGAGCTGACCAGGTCCACCACGCGCCGCGCCGTCTGCGTCGGCGACAGGTCCACCACGGGCGACGAGTGCCTGGGCCCCAGGCTGGTGCTGCCGCTGCCGAACGACGAGAAGCTCGCCACGCTGGTCCGCTTGTCGGGCGCGCCGAGGCCGTTGCTGCCGCCGCCTGCACCCTCAGACCCCGTGGGATTGTAGTCCGTCGGCAGCTGCGTTGTGGCGCAGATGTACTCGACCTCGTCCATGAGCACGTCGATGCCCTTGTTCAGTCCCGCCGCCACACTCTCATCCAGCATCTGCTCGAACTTTTTCTTGGCCAAGCCGCTCTGGTCTAGAAAATCGTTACGGTCCGCAATCCGCGGGGCCGCCAGCAGCTGTTGCTCGTAGAAGACGTCGATCATCTGCGAGATCAGGTCGCCCACGTTGACCAGCTCGATGAATGTCACCAGCGGCGCCACTCCGCCCTGGCTACCGTGATCCGTCACCTCGCGCGCCTTGTATCCCGCGAGGTGGTCCACCGCCTTTTCGAACCCGGGCTTGATGTGTCGGTAGCCCAGGATGCGGAGCAGGCTGACGAAGATCTGCGCGCACTGCTCTCGCGCCTCTTCGCCGGCCTGCCCGCCGAGCTGGATCAGCACGGCCGCCCGCCCGAGGCTCGTCTTGGCCATATGGACCAGGTTCAACGCCACCTCGATACTGAAAAGGGACTTGATGCCTTCCAGTCGGGAGGCCATGAGCGCGGCCTTTGCGGCGAGCTCGTCCGTGGGCGCCTTGTCGGGGAGAGGACTGGCTGTCCTGTCCGGCACGCCTACACCGGGTGTTTGTGATGCCGAAGCTTGAGGGGCCAGAGTCGTTCCGTTGGCAGATGAGGCTGTGGTAGTTTTTGCCGCGGTCGAGCCGAAGGGAGACGCAAGCAGCTGCCCTGGTAGCACCGTCACAGGCATCATGATGGTTTTCTTGAAGGAGCTCAGGAAGTCCTTCTTGTCCACCGGCTTGGCGAAGTTCGACATGTAGAAAGACTCGACGGTCGCGTCCTGCTCCGACAGTTTCCTTTCCCAGTTCCCAACCTCCTCTTCGGCCTTTGTTTGGAAGAACTCGAGCTCATCCTGTAGGTACAGGTCCAGATGTGGTTCGACAACCCTATGCGCTTGCTCTTTCGACTTCTCTTCGCTCTCCTCCGCCGTTGTCTGTGGTACGTCCAAGGATCTCAGAGACTGCAGACACTGCTCAAAAATGCCAGACACCGCTTTGAGATAAGATTCCATGCTACGCTCACGGGCTTCATCGAACAGCGAGGTCGCGTAGTCCATGATGGTGTCCTCCCTCACCTTGTCCACAAGCGCCCAAAACACCTTGCCCGGGTTTGGGAAGATCTTCTCCATGACCACGGCTTGTTCGCGTAGTTTTCCGGTCAATACTTCAAAGAACAGCTGTGACGGTCCCAGCGTAATTCCGTCTGCGGGAGCCTTGTTGATGCAGTCCATCGAGTTGGCAAGAACCTCCTTGTCCGAGAAGATGGGGTGCTTGTGGATGAAGAGGTCGACACCCGCCGGACTGTTGAGCATGTCCAAGACATGCGCGTAACGCTTCATCCGTCCTTCCACGTCCCAGAACTCGTACCCCTGCTCAAACTCCCTGAGCACGGCGCTCTCGAATATGTTGGTCATGCGCGTAAGCGTTTCCTCCCGCTGGGCCCAGCCCGAGGCCCAGTCACTCTTCGAAAAGACATGTAGATTCGCCAGCACCTGCGCCTGGCGCTCGGGATCCCTAAAGGCCTTGAACAGGGCAGGATCGGCGTGGCTCTTGGCTCGTACCAAGTCGAAGTAGAATGGGCCTAGTGCCCCATAGACCTTCCCATACTCCTCTCTCGCGTGGCCACGTATGCTCTTTACGTTCTTGAGAACCTGAAGGTAATCGTCCGGGTCCGAAAGAGGGTCCGAAAGAGGTTGTTTAGGCAGTTGCGAGTTGCCGGTCACGGCCAGCGTCTCGAAGCCATCCCGCAGCTCCGGTAGGGCGTTGGCTGGCGCCGCGGGCTTTGCGACGTGACTGCTCTTCCGCCTCCTTTCCTGCTCGACAGAGGCATCGAAGAAGACGGTTGCGGATTGCCGCTTGGCTGCCCCTATCTGCCTCCCAGCGTCGGCAGGCACCTGGCTGTTGGCGGCGGCGGCGGCGGCACGTTCCTTGGCGTCCCTTTCCTGAGCCTCTTTCCTCCGGCGCACAGCATCCTCGAAGCGCTGGCGTGCCTCGAGCTCATTCCACAGGCCCATGCTCTTGAGGCGTGCGACCCATCTCGTATCGTCGTAGACCATCTCGCGCATACGGCTGGAAGCGCGGGCGAAGCGCATGAGGTCGGAAACGGGCAGATAGTCGAGGATGGTGACGATGATCTCGGCAGGCAGCGCGGCCTTGGTGTCGATCATCTCGGTGGCTCGCAGGGTGTTGAGGATGCTCGTGTTCTGGGGCCCGGGGGCCCTGCTGAACCTCGACATGCTGGCGTCGTTCGAAAGGTTGGGCTGGGCTGGGCTGGGCAAGGCGACTCCTGCATGGGGCAGAGACCGATGCGGCGTGAGCGTTCAAATGCGATCGGACAGGCGATGTTGCAATGTGCGAGTGGTTTTGCGTAGTCGTAGTCGAAGCAAGCCACAGGAGATGGCGCCCATTGTTCTCATGGCAGGGCTGGGGACAGCTGTGATGATGTCGACGATGAGCAAGTAGAATCAGGAGGCGGTTGGAGAGAGTGTGAGTGAGGGAGGTCTCCCCCCACTAGACTAGACCGCCCAGCCCAGGTCAGTGCCAGGCGAGCTACCCCTGAGCACCCGCATCAAGCTCGCTGAACCGAGCAGAGCTATGTATGGCACCTGCCCCGCCCTCCAACTATCGCCTCTCAACCAGCCAAATAAGCCTTCGACACATGCCCAAATGTCGGCCGTGCCGCCAGTGTTTACAGCTGTGCTAGTCAACTCGAGATGGACACGACTGGATTCTTTTGAATAGTACATAGCCTACGTGACCAAACCAAGGCCATCTACCATCGTTTCCTCGTGAGTCGCGTCCTGTTTCCTAACCAGCCCAGACGATAGTCGGACGCAAAAACCCTACCATAGCACTCAGTCGAAGAGTTCAAAGACAGTCAACGAACGGGTCATCTTGTTGGAAGCTGTCCCAGCAGGAATGATTGTTTCCGTTGAATGCGCCTCTGGACGGTGACGACGTGGCTCCAAAGCAGTGGGAGGCAATCTTCAGTTTGAGCATGTACACATATGTTACGTCCACACTGAGATCGCGGTCACTGGTTTGAATTTTTGTTCTCTTTCTCTTTGCATTCCCTATTGACCAGACCTGTATTTTGCCTCAGAGCCATGGCATTATGACAGGTCCCAGTCTCAGGTGTAGCAATATTTCTCTGGTTTGAATGAGTCCAGATACACGTCGTCCTACAGAGCACCTTTGTTTTGTAGGCTGACGGACCTTACAAATGACGTTGCAGGATAAAGGGGCCCGCTGAAATCCATGTCATACCTGCGATGTGTTTAGCCAACTGGCCGGGGAGTTGTGCGGGAATCCATCTCGGCTGGCATACCAATAATTCACAGCCACACAGATGCCCTCCTCGGAGCATGATTGTGACACTTTGTGGTACCTGTAGTAGTGTCGCCGTAGATCAGCAGATCCGCTTCACCACCAGGAGGTGCATGACTTACCACATGGCGGGGAGATACAGCATGTCGCCCTGCTGCAGCGTGACGCGCATCGGCTCCGCGAGCTCGGAGTAAGGTGTCGCGTTCTCGTCTGGACGATCTGGGTCCCAAATTGCAGATGGCACACTGTCAGTCTCGCCACTCTCACCGCCATCCATGACCAGGTGCAGCCCGCTGTCGTGCTCGTTCCGTGCGTAGGTACCGGGACGAAGGAGCTTCTCGTTGACACATGGCTGGCAATGGGGAGGCAACAGGACGAAGTGCTTCTGCCCTTGGACTTGTACATAGATATTTTCGTAGTTGTCCTTGTGTAGGGCTGTCACTGATCGAGAATTGCCGACCCTTAGGCAGATACGTCAGGCTACACGTGGCCATGTATGGACACGGTTGTGCACCCCCCTTCGATGCTGAGACTCACCACATGTTGATAGCATCAGGCTCTTTTTGCAGTGCAATCCGTGCAAAGGGAATGTCACGCTGGACCTGGTCAAACAAGGAGATGTACTCGTGGCGGAGGTTGTCATTTTCTGGGCCGGGACGATCAGGACCTGCGGTTGGGGAGGGGCGGCGCAAGTGGTGACCGAGGCATCACTCGTACTCACGAGTCTGAGCATATCTTATCTCGCTGGCCCCAGGGAAGGAAGCGTCTTTTTCCTGACGTGCAACATAATGAACAAAGTCAGAGAAGGACTGATCTTCTTCCCATGGTTTGGCAAAGACAAGCTCGCCCTTTCCATTTCTTGTGGGAGCATCGGCGTTCCTGACAGCATAGAGGCAGAGATTAGGACGAATGCGGAGTCATAAGAAAGACTTGCGCGTGACTCGAGACCGCAGCTGCCTCTGTCCGACGAAACAAGACGACGAAAACGAAAACGAAAACGAAAAGCGATGGTCTACAAACCCTTGGGGAGTCACTGCGACATTGACTGTGTGGTCGCGCAAGAGGTTCTCAAGATGTGCCAAGTCCCAGATCTTGGTGGCTGTCCAGTCGCTGGCCCCTCCCCTCACCACGAAAGGAGTGTTTCTCGAGACATACCTCATGAACTCGAGCGGGCTTGGTTCCTGGCGAAGCTCGTCGACGACGGAGGTGTTGAGCTCGTTGTAATTGGTGAGCAGCTCGGCTAAGGGGTCGACATTTGACTCCATGTTTGCTGCGTCGCGACGGCCGACCACAAACTAGTGAAATTTCCCCTAGTCGCCCAACGTAGGATCGGCTCGCGATGGAAATGTCGTCCTGGCCCGTTCCGAGGGCGATCCCGGCGGAATTGAGAAAACGTGCGTCGTTCCGTTGACAAGTGGGCCCGCCTTTGCTGATCCTCGGGCACGGCGCACGTGGCAGGGTATATACGTACACCCAAACGTCCACAGAGCGTTGGCCAGATCGATCTTGGCCGGATTCCGAGTGCCTGGAGAGGTCAAGATCAAGTCACATTGGTGGTGTGGTGGGCCCGCAGTGCCACGCGGGAAGTGAGGTGTGGCAGCGGGCAGGCCTGGGATGATGTGCGTGCGAAGCTAGGCGAGGCGATGCGTTGCGATGCGTTGCGATGCGTTGCGATGCGTTGCGTTGCAATGCGATTCGATGCGAGGTGCAGAGCTGTCAGGTCAGGAGGGTTGAGGCAGACTCGGAATGGGGTTTGCGGAGGGACGGTGAGCCCAATCAGAGGAGGCAGTTGGCGGGCTAGCGGCGAGGTTGCAGGGCACTGAACCGGTGGGTGACGGCAAAATCGGCTGATGATAACCCAAAGTGGCCTGACAAGATGGCGGCTGCTGGGCCTGCGACAGGGCTGCAACAGGGTCTAGAAGTCGGTAGTGGTGACCCGAGGTTCTGCGGTATATTCCAGTTGGCGACAAGAGGAGGCAAATCAAGGCGGCGTGGGAGGCAATGGAGAGATATAAGACGGCCTGGTGATCCCGGCCAATTTGCATAGTGTGCACCGTTCGACTCGTTCTGGAAGCTGTTCACCACACCATGACCAAGCCATTGACCGTCGCCGTTGCTCACCTCACCAATGGGCCCGAAGCTAAGCTGCGTCTTGTGGCACAGGGGACGTCGAGGACTGGTGGTGCTTGGCGGTGGTGCGGGTGATGCTCATGCCACGGCTGCCGAGCAGGACGACGGGCGCCGCCGAGGGCTGACGGGAATTGCAGCACCGTGGGCATGTCACATATCTATGGGGACACGAGCAGTGGCGTCTCGTGATGATAATGAGTAATTATAATGACGATGCCGATGATGAGTGCTGGCGCGTGGCGTCTCGGAGGGGAGGGGCCCCGGGCCGAGCCTGGAACTTGTCCGCTGCGTCGAGGTCGGCGAGCCAGGTGTGGCGTGAACCTCGGAAGACTCGATCGAACAAGAGCAAGAGTCGAGAAGAGTCGAACAAGGTCAAGCCGCCTGGTGGGCACACGGACGGACACACGGACGGACGGACAGACAGACAGAACGAAAGGCAGAAGGGGAGATTGACAGCAAGACAGGAGAGGCAGACACAGGATATCAAGTTGAGTCGGTCTTCCATCTCGCCCTGATATTTTGAGATCTCTTGTGCACCTGTCGTCACACACACACACACACACACACACACACACACACACACACACCCCCTCTCTGTCCCTCTCCGCCTCTCTCCCCACCCTCTCTCTTTCAGCCGCATCGCACTATCCACCATCTCTCAACCACACCATCTCATTCTCTGCCGCATTACATTACGGCAAGGTCCGAGACGAGACGGGACGGGACGACTCGAAGTGAGGCCAGGAGAAGCAAGACGGGACGCATCGCATAGAATACCACGGACTCGCACGCCGATCATCGAGACGTCGCCGCATTCCTCCGGATCTGGGGATTACTACCCAGCTGTCTGCTTGACAGACGGAGCTGCAGGGAACATTCCTCGAATTGTTCTACCCAACGTTGCAGCGCGCCTTCCCACACCAAGCAGCCGCCTCACCAACCCCCACCCCTCCTCTCCCCTGGGAGTCCGTGCACCTACCTTGGACAAACTCTTCGTCTCGCAGTGCTCAACCACCTGGACAGTGCCTCGGTACTCTGTACCTGCCATACCAGCAAGCTTTCTTGGTACTGCGGTGTGCTGCAAAGAGGTACTACAGTACTGCAACTGGAAGACCTCAAGACCTCCAGGACTCCATACTGCCTTTGACGACACCCCTGCATGTGTCTCCCCCCCCCCCCACCGGCAACGTCAACTCGTCCAGTTTTCTCGGTCCTTACCTGCAACGGACGAGTGAGAACGGCCCGGCCGGCCGACACCTGGGAGAGCTTGTGAAGTCAAGGTTTCGCATCCCTCAAACACCTATTGCACAGTAGGCATAGTCTCCCCTGGACTACCGTGCCATACGGGCTAGCCTATTGATCGAGCGCCATCGCTCCGATTTCCATCGTATCGCACCACACCACACCAGCACCGCACCATATCGCAGTCCGCATGCTGCTACCCTGACTCGACTCGGCAGGGTCTTCCGAACCATCGCTACAGTAGCGTACTGTCATCTCAGTTGGCCCCAGCTTCCCCGATCCCACCTGCTACCCCCGCCTCCGTCATACCTCCCTCCTCAAGCTGCGCCAGTCGATTCGCCTGCGCATGTAGAGCAAAGCATACGTGCAGGTACCCGCGCAGGTACACACGTACGGGCAGGAACACTGACCACGGCGCGAAGTCCCCGACCGAGCCTGGCCTCTCCCAGCTGCGAGCCGCCCCCAAGCTCCAGAGGCCAAAAGGCTCCTTGCGCACAGAGCTGTGCGACGACACCAGGCCGCCACCCCCAGCTCGAGCTCAGCTTCCTCAGCTTCCTCATCTTGACTCCGCCGGGTAAACAGCAATTCCGCGCCTTCCACGCCGTATCGCATAGGACTGCCCATCCCGCGACCAGATATTCTGCCCGTGGCCAGTGGGCACCTGGCCCCCCTCGCCATCCGTTCGCTTGTCGGCCTTGGCATCGTGTCGTCTCCTTGGGCCGGGTCCTGTTGCCGCACACCTGCCGATCCACCGCGCTGCACCGCACTGCGCTTTTAGACTCCAGCCCATCCGTCCCAGACACGTGAACCCTCCCCATTCTTGCGCAACAGCCCCTGCACGACAAGGCTTTTAAGGTTCCGTTCTCCTCTCTGGCGCGCGGCGGAATCCTCCTGTCTCCCGCTGTGACTAGGTTCCAGCAACCCCCGGAGAGACTGTCTGTCACTTGGACCCTTCCCTCGACCGCTCCAGAGCACTTCCAAGTACAACTCGCATACTTTGGGCCCACCTTCGTCCATCCCCGGCCGCATGCCCCATCAGCTAACAGCATAGCTCGCTCTCTCGCTCTCTCGCCCGCGCACCCCATATATCCTGCCTCCAATATTGGCTTTGTCTGCACACTAAGGTCTCGCCGTCTTCGCCCCAAGCATGAGCTGTCTACCGGTTGCCCTTCGCTCTCTCGACACCCATCTGATCCTTGGGATTTCTCGGTGAAGCTGCTTGTGATGATCTGGTATCTTCTTTACCCGCTCAGAGGGTAGGTTTCCTTTCTTCCTTTCTTCCTTCCTTTCTTTCTTTCTTCCTTCCTTTCTTTCTTTCTTCTTCCCCTCTCTCCAATCACTCGCGCCTCCGAATCGTGAGCCCCTGGCTTAACCTGGTCAACAGGACAACCGAGGCCCCTCTGTTACCACCAAATCACCCGCTTCGAAGTGCTTTGACTAGATATGGGAGATACGCCGCTCGACATGTCCTTGCAACCCTGCTGATTTCCGTGGCCGTTGCTGGTATTCTCATATATCCCTGCCCCTTCCTCTACACGACCGATTACACCATCGCAGCACCAAATCTTCCTCTCCATGTCTGGACCGACGCCCAACCCCTGGACGACCGGCCGGTTGTCGAGCCCGATGTCATTATGCGCACAATCTGGGTGCATGGGAGCTACATGAAGGCTCTCGACCGTGAGGTGCTGTTGGGCGCTCTGGAGCTACAAGATGAGGTATTAGGGCCGACCACGGACTTCAACCCTCGGCGGCCCACCAGCAGCGTCCCAAGGCTCGACCCACAGGCCGACCTGACCCAGCAGGACAGGGATGCCTTCCATGTCGTCAACGGCCTCACAAACCAGTCGTGGTTTTTCCATTCTCCTCTACAGTACTGGGCCTGCGACGCCGACAACATCGCACGGGACCCAGACTTTATCAGCACAGTGAATGAGAAGAAGACGCAACCGACATCGGTCAATGTGACCCTGCGACATTCGATAGTCTTCAGCGGCAAGAAATTCGAGGACAGGCGTCTCATTGCTGCCGACGCCCTGGTCATCACCTTGCTTCATCTGCAGGACTCGCCAGTCGGGAGGCAATGGGGAAGGAAGACCGCGGAATGCGCCGCTCGCATGGCAGACAAATGGGATGTTTTCCCGGCAGACGGCGTGTCGGCTGGCTCACAGCTTTTCGAGTTCCAATTCCGCCCAATCTCGATCCAAGATGCCATTCTACTCTCTCTGGCTTACTTATTGACAACTTCTTACTTCTTGCTGAGCCTCTCTAAGATCAGGGCGGTCAAGTCAAAACTCGGTCTGACTGTGACCGTCGTCGCACAGATATTAATGTCAATCGTATCCAGCCTGACCGTCTGTGCGCTCTTCAGGATCGACCTCTCCAGGATCCCAAGAGCGGCCTATCCGCTAGTACTCATGGCTATGAGTTTAGAGAACATTTTCCGACTTATCAACGCTGTAATCCTCACGCCGTCCGACCACAACACCAGCAGCCGGATAGGATATGCCTTTGGCGAAACGGGACATATTGCGCTTGCTAGCGTGGCGCAGAATCTATTGATTCTCTGGGGCCTGTCCAGGGTGGTTTCTTCAGGTGTTTCGGCATTTTGCACCTTTGCAGCCATCGCCATTCTCTTCGATTTCTTCTACCTTTCGACCTTTTTCCTTGCTGTCCTCAGCGTCGACGTGCGCCGGACCGAGCTTGGTGACGCCTTGGAGAAGGCTTGCATCAGGAATAACCGAATGACTCCAGATGGCCCACCGCGCCAATCCCTCGTTGACGCTATCTTGCAGGGGAGGGTCGCACTATCGACGCGCATCGCGGGAACTATCGTGATATTGGGATTTGTGCTCGTGGCACAATGGCACTTTCTACACAGTGGAAATGCCCGCAGCCCCGCAGGTCTTTTGCGACATCTCTGGAAAACTAACAGCGCGGAGAATTCACCTCACTATGCTCAGATACACCAGGCTCGAAGCCCGAAATCTTGGCTGCGTCTCCAGGACCACGAGACGGCGAAGGAGGTGATCAATGTTGTCAAGCCATGGGCTCACAGCTATGTCGCTCGTGTCCATGATCCGGTTGTTTTCGTGCTCAAAGGTGCCAATCGGAACCCACCCAAGGGCACGCGGTGGTTCCCGGACGCAATCTATGACTTTACGCACCATCAGCTCACCCCTTTCATCTGCACAATCCTCGTTCTGGTGGCTCTGGTCCGACTCCTCATGAACTACCTGCTCTGGGATGAAATGGTGGACGTCAGAGGCGAGGATGATGCCGACGATGAACCTCTCGTCTCGGTCAAAAATCTTGCGAACGGACACCAGCTCGATATTGCCAGATTATTAGTTGCTCCCGACAGTCATGTCGTATCCGCCGGACTTGACCGCAAGATCAGGGTGTGGAACTTGCAGTATGACTTTGCGAGCCACGATATAGACAAGCCCGAACCCCCGGTGGACAGCGCGTTCCCAATTCAAGCGATGGCAGTCGACAACGCGTCGAATTGGTTAGCGATCCTGTCGACGTACCGAGTTCTGTTCTGGAGCATCACAAAGCAAGAATGGGGCCCTTCGGCGCCTGTTGATATGTACGGCCAAAAGCCGGAGGCATTCTTCTTCGGCTCCGCCAGACACAACTCTATGCGTTCGATTGTCATCGTGAGGCGGAATGGTACCATGACTGAGTTACTACCCGACGTCTTGGACTCCTCGGAGTACATGATCTGCAAAAGCCCTCTTAGTTGTGCTGTGACTATTGCGGAAAAGCGTAAGCATCGTCACTTACCTACGTCTGACCAGTGCCATTGTGAACTCGTGGCTGACCATCTTTGGACCCCGCGCAGCTACGTCGGCTCAACCTGAACCTCGTCTGTCTATCGTCACTTTGTCGCGACGCGCCTGTATACACAGGGCCGACTACCGCGATGGCATATGGATATCTTCGGAGGCCAAAATTGCAGGCGGCACCCACAAGGAGCCGCAGGCCCTGTTGCCGGTTCAGGGATTTGCATCTTACATGATCATCCGAGCCAACAGTGTCGATTTGGTAGACCTCTACTCGTCCAAGGTCATGCATACCTTTGAGACTGAGGCAGTGCAGCCAAAATCTCTCAAATTCGTATACCAGGGGCAGAGAATGGGCCCCGGTGGCAGAGGCACCGTCACCTCCCTGACACTGGCATATCTTAGCAGGGACGATGGCGATTGTGTGCTTCAAACCTATCTCCCGGGCGAAGACTATGACAGCATTTGTTTCTCGGATGTAGTCGGTGCACCGCCCGCGCGGTCTAGCTGTACGTGGGCAGAAACTAGGCTGGTCACTCGTCGGGTGCAAAACCCGGGCACATGGACACCGTTGCGGAACGGGTGCTTGGTCGGCATAAGAAGGAAAGAAGGGGAAGACCAAAGCACTCCGATGAGGGAACGTCTCCCAGCGTTCGCGCAATCTGGCCTGCGCCGGCGGGGACGTGCAGAACCCTCGCCCAGACGGACCAAGCTGGAAGAAACTTGGGAAATATGGGTAATCAGCCGGGTCGAGAAGGAAGGGAACATCGAGACCACGCCGCTGGTCGCACCTGACGATCCTGCCGGACTGATCATTTCAACGCTGGGACCTATGATCAAGGTTGGCTACAGCAGTGCTGCCGTTGGTTTCGGGAACGTGGTCAAAATCATCACGATAGGCCATGAGCGGTTCGACAACGCGGACGAGGAAGGGGCCGAGGACATCAACCTCACGAACAGGCGGAGACGAGCACCACATTCGAGGCCCAGAGTTTCTTCTTTATCGTACAAACAATACAAGCGTTGATAAGGAGTTTGGAGATGTGCTAATACAAAAGGGCCGGGTTTGGGTTTGTTGTCAAGATTACCAGAGATACCAATGGACATCATAAAGGAGCAAGGTGGTTGTGATTTGCAGGGAATTGGAAATAGCACAGGAATTAAAAATTAATGCTAGGTGAACCTTGTGTGCTGGACCTCAACCTGCTCTGTGCGTGCTGCCGATGGTTGTCACCAAGCAATTAGCCTGACAATTGGTGATTGTTGTTTCACATGGAAATACACCATTCGTTGTCATCTGCTACACCAGATGTGCTTGTAACCGTTTCGATGGCCAGGAAGGGCTCAACCATGACTTCCACTCAGTCCAGCCATGCGAGGGATATGTCACTGGACTCTTGAGTTGTCCTAGTACAACCTGAGGTGATGTCTTGAGAAACCATTTCAAGACCATGAAGAAAAAAAGAAAAAAAAAGGGGGGGGGGTGGTTTAAATCCTTGGGCTCTAAATAATCAGTCAAATGCCCAAATGCAGTGAGCTTGCACCGATAAAAGACAATGGAAAGGAGTCTTTCTTTTTTTGTCACTATAGCAATTGTCTTTGCAAACTTCATTGCTGACCTCTGTAAATAAGTTTGCTGGAGAGAACCCAGTGCAGAAAGTTGCGGAATATTTGTCCTGCGCAAATTAAAATGAGCTTACCAGTGCCATCCATGCCAACTTGCGGTGCTTCTGATGCTTCTGCCCAAACTTGTCGACCCCGTTTTCGGGTTGGAACGGACCCGATCCAAATCGCAGAGACGACCAGCTCGCATCCCAGAACATAAATAGTCGGACCTTGCTATCTTCCTTGTCATCTTCGCCAGGGTAATTCCATCTTCTCAGCAGTACAACCAACAAATCCATCATTCAATGCTGGCCCATCTACAGTACAAATAGAATCCAGCAGCTTTGAAGAGGCCATTGGGTCTCTCAGATTCCACGATCTCTTTGTGTGGGAGCTCAAAAAGGATGCGCAGTCATGGCCCTCCCGTGTTTCTGAACAGCATGCGCAAGTTGAGCACCAAGTCAGTATTCTTCCGGCTTCTCTCCTTCGCCAAACTTGTACTTGAGGACCTCGACAGGGACCATGCGGCCAGTCAAGTTGGCAAAGTCGGCCTGCATCTCCAGCCAGTGATCACCCTTCCGGCGGGCACTCGCAAGGGCGAGGAGGATGCAGTCGTCCTCGTCAAACTTGTCATCTGCCGCTGGTATGGTGCTCTTGTTGTTCAGAAGCTGTTTGGCATAGGTTCCGATGAAGACCTTGATGGACATATCTTCAGAGCCGGACTCGTACCCAGACTCGCCACCAACAGTGGTGGTTGGGGAAAGCTTGGCTTTCTTCTTATCCTTCTTCTTGCCTCCAGGTGTCTTGAGGATGCTGACAGGTGAGGTCTTGGAGGCCTTGGAGGCCACACTGTCGTTGATGTTATCCTCTGCCTCCTTGTTTCTCTGGGGATTCTTTTTCTCAGCCTCTCTGGCCTCCTCCTGGGCTTGCTTAGCTGCTGTGGCCTCCAGCTTGGCCTGGAGGCCGCTGATGTCGAATAGGCCGCCAAAGGAATCGGCTGGCAAGTTATCATCCGTGGTCGCAGCATTGGTAGTCTCTTCTGGACCATCTGTTCCTGCCGTCTCGGCCGTCTTGCCACGTTGCACAAGCTCGCGGTGTCGCTTCTGGATCAGCTTCTTGGGGCGGCCCATGAACTTTGCAATTGTAGCCCACGATTCTCCATTCTCCTTCCTGGCGAGTAATTGAGAGTCCTCTGAGGGATTGAAGTTTTCATTCTCGCTCTCTTTCTCACTCTCTTTGCCGGCAGCTTTGACCTTGAGTCTCTTGATCATATGGCGGACCTGTTCGCTTGTGTCGGTGAGAGCACCACTGGTCGCCTCTTCCGAAGTCTGAGAACCATGGCCGGTGGTGGCAGTTGATGAAGCAGCGCTACCTCCAGAATCGGACTCGGTTCCCTGGTGATGAGTCTTCCTGGCCTTCTTCTGCTTCTCGGTTGCGTACTTTGCTTTGAGCTTTGCGATGTACTCCTCCTGCTCCCTGACCTGCTTCTCTAGCTTCTTGCGCTGCTTGGCCTCGGTCGCAAGCTTGTCCAACTTGGTTGCCTTCTTGCAAGTCTCCTCCAGCTTCTTCTCAGGCCTGGCCTTGGTGCTGGCAGTAGCGGCCGCATTTGCCTTGCTGGCCTTCCTCGCCTTCGCCTTCGCAACAACTGGCTCCTCATCTGACTCTTCTTGTTCTTCTTCTTCTGCGTCGTAGGAGTTACTTTTGGGCAGAGGAACTCTGAGCTTGATTGGATCCTTCTTCTTCGCACCTGGCCAAGCCTTGTCCTTAGGTATCATGATTGGAGCACCTCCTGGGATGAGAAGGTTCAGTGGCTCAAGCTTGCACTCTGAGATTGGAATGCGCTTGGAACCATGGCCCTTAATGGCAAGTTCTTTATGGGAAGACATGTCGTCGTCTTGGAAAGAGGACAGTGGCAGTAGGTGTTGCTGTTGTGTTGTGTTGACGATGGTGGAAGTTGCGAGAGCGGTTGTGGACGTGGTCAACAAGCAGAGTGGGGCGTAAGGACGCGACCCAACGCGACGAAGGAAGTCAGCGGGCTCTTGGGGGAGGAGGGCGAGGCAGACCCAGGTGAGACCAGTGGTTTTCTACCAAAACCTTGGCAAGTTCGGCCACTAGCAGCTGTGGATGATGGAAACCCTCTGACTGTCCCCTGTGTGGGTAGAGTCGAGGTGTACGTCGATCAGTTTGCAGGTTGCTTGTGACGCATGTGATGCTTCAAGAGCTTGAGGCTTCCTTGGGCCAGAAAGATTTGACTTGACTGGTAACCCCAACGTTTTGATTCCCATGTCAATGGCAGAGAAATGAAAGTGAATGAGAACACACAAAAAGATGACTCCTACTCCACACTTCATTTGCAAATAGCCGAGCCACCGGAACATTTATGTATTCAACGCATTCCAAATGGAGGGCATGTGCCTCAAGAGAAAGGCGAAAAGCCCTGAAGGCCCACCACGGGGTCTATCTCACAAGTATCTCCCTGTAATACTTCTCAAACTTGCCTCAAGCAGCTCGCATCATATCTGCACTGATGCCCCTTATATGTGAAATGGGGAGCTTGTTCCAGGAACAGCATCGAGTTGCATGTTCTTGTCCCTTACAGTCCAGCAATTCAGCTATCAAGGTCATATAATTTCTACAGAGGTCTTGTAGAAAAATTGTATGGTATGGCATATTACAGCCCGTTCAAGCAGACAGGAAAAAGGTCCAGGTCCTCAAGTGCTCAGACTCACAAAGCAGACCCTCTGTGCCTACACTTTTTACCATGACAGGCCTTCACAGCATATTAACACAAGGGGCTGTCAGGTCATGCAATATAACGATTGAGTTCAGCATGGGAACACCCCCTTCATACGGTATACCAGAACACCAAGGTCTTCACATGCATGGTGGAGCAAACACTGGCAAGGTCAGTCTCGTATCTCATGGTCATCTGGGCCAATCAGATGTCATATAGATCTGATTAGTCACTACGGCCCTCAACTTCACGTCCCAGGTCGAGTCGAACGGTCCAAGGGACCAACCTCTTCCTACCAAAGGGCCAGTCGCTATCATTGTCAAAGGTCTCACTCACCTGCAACATCCACAATGGCGTCTCTTCCGCCTCTCAGCACAAACTACGCGACAGCACTCAAGCTCATTGATGATGCCCACGCCCAGGATCCCAACAAGATCCCCGCCCCAGATGGACCAGGCGACTTGCCATATGAGCTCCATTACGCCCGAAAGATGACTGGCTGGCTCGCCCCAAGATGCCCAGATGCCTCTCCCGCACTGCAGGTTGCTTGCCGGGCGCAGCATTTCAGACGGTATGCCATGATCTGCCCCGCTCACTGGCTACAAGGCATTGATTGACTGACGACTGACGGGCTCAAAGCTGGGAGCTACCACGTAGCAGCTACCCGATGACCCGGGCTGGATATCTCACCTGGAGGGCAAAGCAGAAGACCCAAGCTGCATCCCAAGTAAGGGACCTGCTTCTATCGATGGACGAGCCCCTTCCAGCCGCTGATGTCGAGCGCATATCGGCCCTGATAAGTAAACAGGACCTGGCCACCAACGACGAGACACAGGTGCTGGAGGACGTGGCATGCCTGGTGTTCTTGGATGATCAGCTTGACGGTTTCGAATCAAAGCCAGATCACGCCGAGGACAAGGTCATCAGCATCCTGCGCAAGTCGTGGAAGAAGATGAGCCCAAAGGGCCGTGAGATGGCGCTGCAGATGAAGCATAGCGACCGGGCAACGTCTTTGTTACAGAAGGCATTGCAGGATGGGAACGAGTAGGCTCTCTGGCGGGACGCAATGAGACATCTACTGCTGCTTGAATGCGGCTGCCTCCTGTCGTGCTCTCGCAGTCTGTGCTCCCAAGCATGGGACTCAATGCTGGCCCCAGTCAGCAGGCTTTCCTGAAGATGTGCCACGTCGCTCGCATACAACAAGCCAGATTAATTCCAGTCTTCGCTGACCGCCCTCAGCACCTGAGGTGAAGGCGCCTTCCTCGTATAATGCCTCTTCATACCTGCGTTACCTAGCAGACAACTTCCAGGAGTCCGCATCGACCAGCCCGAGTGCTTTGGTGACCGTGGATCCCGTCAACAATTATCTCAAATTCGTAATTCCTACGAGAGCGTCAAGTCGAGACTCAGCCCACTAAACGAGGTGCCTCGTTCACCTAACGTAGGAAGCTGGGACGAGATTGGTGTGATTAGCATTGGCTGTGCTGGCCAGTCTATCATGCAGGCCATGATGATCACCAGCTGTCGATGCTGGGCCAACATAAATTGGTTGGTTTGAGTCGACCGGTCAGCAACCCAACTCGTGATGTGGGTCATCCAGGTCACAGGGATCTCAGACATTCCCCAGACTCTCGATGGCTGGACAGGCTTTGACGGATCCATTACAAGATGCAAGTGCTCACCCTCGGACCGCTGCTTTTATAATCGTTTATCCCACTGGTGTCTATTCTAACGGAAGGTTGTAGTGTTGAAGTCACCAGGACACCTGGGAGCCAGTAAGACATGCAGCCTAGCAGACCGGGGTTCTCAGCTGGTCATCAAGATGGTGCGGCACAGGCGAATAGCGTCACAAAGCTCGAAGGGAGGATCCTCCGCGCTTTTCTCCTCGACCCAACACATGCATTTTTACGTTGCAGGCTACAAATAGCCACAGGCTGACGCAGCCGATTGGGTGTCCCGCAAGCTGGGGATAAAAGTCAGCATGCTGCGTGTCGTCCCTCGGGGACAACATGCCAAACACCAAACCTCAAACCTCACAACATCTCATCACGCCTCCTGACTTCTTGAAAAAAAAATGGCGAGCCCTTGCCCTCTTATCAAGTTCGACGTCTGCTTGTATAAAAAGGATGAGGTATCCTATGACGATTTCGTCGAATGGGCTACCAAGGTGTACCCTCTCAAGGCGAAGCCTCTCATCCAGAAGTATGTGGTGAAATGGACACAGGCAAGTCAATCAAAGCCTTCACTCCTGCGACTCTCAAAGAGTAGCAGCCCGACTAACGATGAGGGTATTGGTGCACATACAGACGGTCAACCCGGCACACTTCCGGGAGCCGCTCCGGCAAGCTCTCAAGACCGACATGGGGCGGCCTGGCTGGACGATCCCCGATTACGACATGGTCTCAACATACTGGCTACATAGCCTCGATGATTTGAGGCTGATGACGACGGACCCGGTCTGGGCTGAGCTGGAGGAGGGAGCACAGGCCATAACGAACTTGTCCATCGGCCACTTCGTCATCGGCCATGAAGTCGTGCACTTCGAGGACAACAAGCCTGTTGCAGGTGCCAGTGCCGGGGCCTCAGCAGACACGGCCAACGCTTGAGAAACTCTCCATGGGCCTAAGCAGACATTGCAAACTGGGACTCTGCTTTCTGATATTGCAACTGCGTAGCCGCAGGGAGCTGTGTGAGTGAGTGAGAGGGTTCGGTGCTGGTACTGCAATGCTGAGGGAAGAGAGAATGTTAAGTACGCTATTTCATGGTCCATCAGGTCTACTGTGTCACTTTACATTCCAAGGCCAGTCCACGAGACCTACGGTGTCTGTATAAACCGTTCAAAACCCAGTACTGCATCTTGAACCCAGTCTATACGTGTAGCTCTGGGACCAGTTCCACTCCCACACGCGGACAGAAATGGCCGCCTTCCTGGCCCAGATCCCTAGTAGTATATGCATTCAGAATATTTGACTCTCGGTGGATTAAAATAGTTTGATTTAGAAAGGCCTTGCCATTCCAGCCCCGATACAGCACACATTAAAAGTATATAGAGGTCTAATACCGCTAAGCATTCCGCTTTTCTCGGCGCAGGAACTCAGGCACCACCTCGGAGAAAGTATCCACCACCAAGCTCGTCGGTTTCCACCCCAGCTTCTCCATCCTTGAACCTCGGACCTTCATGTTCACTCCGTACATGATGGCAATGTGCATCGCCCAGGAATCGGGAGGAGGCGGCGCGGCGAGCGGGTCGTACTCCCCATCCGGCCCAGCCAGGCTGATCCTCGCAGCGTCGGTCACCGTCACAGACTTCACTTCCGGGCTCTCAATGACGCCGTGCTGCAACAGCACCGGAACGAGGCCCTTCATAAAGTCGGCGAACGAGATGTCTTCGCCGGTGCAAAAGTAGTATGCCTCGGGCCCCCACAGCGGCAGCTGACCTGCCTCCCTCTCGATGGGTTTCCCGGCAAGCGTGGCAAGCGCATCGTCGACAAGGATCATGAATATGCTGGCAAGGTCCATGACATGGATCCAGGCGTGCCTGTTCTCGCCCTGGGCGATCTGGAACCCCGACTTGAAGGCCCTCGCGGTGGTCAGGATGGCGGGCGTGGTGATTGGCGCCGGGTGCTCGATCGAGGGGCTCATTCCGCTCACGAAGCCGGGCGAGACAATGGATACATTGACATCTGCCGCCCCCTCGCGGACGATCCGGTCCGTCACGGCGTGCGTGTGCTTCTCCTCCAGGGCGCTGAGCTCTGGTATGTCGGCTATGTCGTCCCACCATCTCGCCCCGTTCACGCCCTCCGGCTCGTCCCAGATTAGGGATGCGCCAGACGTGTGGATATAGAACGGCTTCTGAGATGCAGCTGACCCTCCCGTGCGGGACTTTAGGCCGCGAAGAATGGCCTTGATGCCCTCGTCGTGGGTAATGTCCGGTCCCGCATTGATGACGATGTCGGCTTTGGAGCTGGCCTCCTCGATGATGTTGTAGTCTTCCAGGCCGCCCAAGACAGTCTGCACCCGAGGGTACTTGGACACTAGGCGCGACGCCTTGTCCTGGCCCCGGACGAGAACCTTGACTTGGACGTCGTCCGCATGCTGTTCCAGTGTCTTATGCAGCACTGCGCCCCCAACGTGGCCCGTTCCGCCGATGCTATGTGATTGCGCCTGTCAGATATTGCGTTTCCCTGTCCCTCATACGTGTGTCAGTCCTTACATTAGGATTTGATGCATGTCTGCCCTTTTCGATGAGTATGTCTTACTGCTTGCTGTGTGTCGTTGGCAATTCCAGGCCCGGTTTCCTTCAAGATGCCGAGGACGAGCTTTGATATCGCCCCACTTATACGTTTGACTGCCACAGGCCTTCGCAGCCAAAGTCCCACATAGGACACTTGTCCCTATACAGGCCGAGGAAACGGTTTGTGCTTCGAGAATGTAACCTTTCCATGCACCCTAGCTGTCGATCTTTAGATGATCAACCTGCGGTGTTTCCGCATAGCATGCCCCGAAGCACATTTTGAACCCGGAAAGCGGGATGCTTGAAATCCGATGAAATGCTTTCTTGGATGTCATATAACTTTGGGCAGTCGGTCTGACCACGTATCAAAGAGTCAGCGCCATCATACAGGATCACTTTACTGCCCTCTGGGGTCTGCACGTTGTGTGCCAATTCTGGTGTCATATTGTACCCGCAAAATGCCTCCAAGTCGCCTGTTGTCGTCGTACACGACCGCAGATCTAAATTTGAGTGAGCTGCTCGCTCACGGCAAGAAGAATTGTGGGCTCATGAGCCCAGTGTCATTTTGCGAGCGATTCAGGGGACTTTGGCAAGAGCTAGGTGCTCATCCCAATGAGAGATTCGGGAATTAGCGACTCACAATCTGCAGTGGATTTGTAAGATCCACCAGCGGGTTCGTTGACAGGTTGAAGACCTCGCAGAAACACATCCTCCCAGAGGTTCCAAAAACAATTGGCCGTGAACACATTCCAGTTGAACATCCAAGGAGTAGAATACTAGTACAACAAGCGCGACCTCTAAGCCAGTTGCCCGAGCTCCCGATCACTCCTTGCACTTGACAACTCATAGTAATGGCCACCAACATGCTGCTGGTGCGGTGCAGGCTGCACTTGATTGTGATGACCTTGGTTGACATCAGTCTCTGGCCGCTGTTGCTGAGGAGGATCACGAGCTATCGGCGAAACTCTCTGTGGTACAGTGGTTGCAGTCATAGCAGAGGTATTGCTGTTTGTCGCCTGGTAAGCCGGCAGTGTCGGCCCTGGGCTCTGGCTCCGAGGCAGAGGCAGAGGGCTGCCCGCGATGGTCAGATCATATGCAGCCTGAGTAGGGCTGACTGGACTAGGCTTCACGATGGAGCTACGGCTATCCATCGGAGGCGCTGTCGTCATGTAGCTAGCCGGGAAAGGCGCAGACTGGAGGTTGGGTTGCTGAAAGTCTTGTTGCATCACTGGTAGCGATGGATGGGGCTGTGACGGATAGCCACCGGGTGGGCTCATCGAATTGTGCGGGGCGCTGGCTGGTCCTTCATGATGCCTCCTTCTGCGGAGCAATAGCACCGGGCTCAAAGCAAGCAGCGCAATGACAGCAAATCCGCCTACAACTCCCCCGACGATGGCACCGATTGGAGCCGAAGAGCCTCTTGATGTGGCCGCTACGGCTGTGCTACTTGGGTTGCTGCTCGTTGCTGCGCGGACAATACTTGACGCTCACATGACGCTCGAACTCGTTGCCGGTATGTCCAAACTACCTTTCGGGCTTGTGATTGAGTTAGAAGAGGATCCTGAAGACGAGCTCGATGTGGACAGGGTCGGGCTGTAGACCACGCTGTCTGTTCCTGCCGCTACCGCGCATCCCAGCAGAGAGTAGCCCGTGAACGTATCGTCCTTGTAGAGGTGCGTCTTGCAATAGCGGTAATCAGATGACCCACTGGTAGATACTGTCAGCAGGATTTCTCCAAAGAACGAAGATGGAGATGGAGACCAACCACCACAAGGTAAAGCCATTATCAGCCGTGAACGAATTCTTGTCAGAATGCTCAAGGCACGTCGTCCAAATGGAGCACGAAGTCGACGTATCAGGGCAACAACCGATGTCCCGATCTCACAGAGTTGTAGACACACGCGGAGCTCACATCGCAATAGAGAGCGATCTCTTCGGCCAGGTCAGTATGTTTTACAAGAAGGCAGGTAGCTCCATGCTTTAGTGCACGTACCTGGATCACCGCTGAGATACGCGCACGCATTGTCTCCCTTCGTTCTCTTCTGCCCTTTTGCTTCTTCTAGCTTCGGAGGACTAGTTGGAATCGGGTTCATGCCTAAGAGTGGCATCAGCCCTAATGTCTCTTGTGCCGGAATCCATCTTCGGCCGCCATCATTGGCAGCCCATTTGAAAACTCCCGCTTCAACGAACCAAATCGAGCAGCAAATAGCTGCGAGACCGAGGAGTCGCTCCATGATCGAATAATTGAAACCAGCGTCAAGCTCACTCAAGAGACAGACAACGAAGTTGGCAGGAATAAGAAGAAGAAAAAACCACCGCCGGCAGACATGTTCTGTGGCTCCATCCGACGTCAAGTACACAAGAGGACCATGAAGCTCTTCGGGCAGCCGTATGAGGACATCGTCAGCTCATACTGGTACAGCCATAAACGGGGAGGTACAGCACTGTCACGCCTGTTGGCTGACTGAAAAGTGGTATATCGACTGGGGCGCCATGCTCTCTGCCCGAATTGCGAGTTCAGCACCGCCCGGCCGCTCCCAGTTGTCCGACAGATTGTCTCACGTGCAGTACCGAAACTGACGAAAGAGATGTCAAACGCAGCATTGAGAATTCTTCGGCGAGCATCGTTCGGGTAGCCGCAGAGCTCAGAGCGGAATGGCAGCCCGCCATGTCTCGAAGATCAGCAAGCCAAAGTGGACCATCGTGCTGGACGTCAGCCCTCCCGCGACAGCCTCAATCCATGATGGCGGCATCTAGCGTGCCAATAGACCGCCTGTTGGGCTGATTCTGGCCAGCGTGGCGTCGAGCTGCAGGGCAATCTGTGTGGGGCCCTGCTTTGTCCCAGCAAACGAGGTGCTGCTTTGAGCATTCTGAACAGTCCGCAGGCACTTTATGCGGCGCAACTCGGAGACGAGGGAAATGGACTGGTTGTTTTAGTGTTTCTGACAAATATTTGGGCAGTAAAGCAGAGCGGCGTCGTAAACGGTTGCGTAAACGGCACATTCACCAGCCGCGTGGAGCTTGAAACGGTCGGGAAAGTCAAGAGTAAAACGGTGAGAAGAAGCAATCGCGACTTTTCTTTTTTGACCACAACAACTTTCGTCCATTTCCTCGTTTGAGATAGTGACAAGATGATCTAGTACGGAAATCTTCCTCCAAACCAGGACTCCTGTCCCATCATCCACATGCCGTCAACAACCAGCGCCTTGATACTCGAAGGCTGAAAAGGCAAAGACGCCCCGTGGCTTTGAAAAGATCCCCGGCTGGCGCCCAGCATTCGTTGGTTGCTTTGGTACAAGGTCCCTCGACCTTCCGTTTGCCATAGTCTTATCCAGAATCGAGAGTTCATACTCAAGTAATTTGCTTTGTCTTGGGCAAAGGGTCATGGAAACAGCAACGCTCGCTTGATTTGCCCGCACTCTGTTGCCATCTTCTCACACTCTGGTGGTTTCTTGGCAGGACCATTCATGTAGGCATAGAGCAACCACGGACCCGGTACAGATGCA
This sequence comes from Diaporthe ilicicola, assembly GCA_023242295.1. Lineage (NCBI taxonomy): Eukaryota > Fungi > Ascomycota > Sordariomycetes > Diaporthales > Diaporthaceae > Diaporthe > Diaporthe ilicicola. Next base: position 51,690 of record JALPVH010000237.1, read on the forward strand.
TGTGTCCACATCCCATATCCCCACTCGCCAAGGAAGTGACTTGTTCAATTGGTATGGAGAAGCCCCCAAAGATTTCGACAAGGCCCACGGATTGCGACCAGACCGGCTGTGCTGCCCATGTGTTACTGCGATGTGGGGTGTTGGACCTCAGACCAGAGGTTATCTCGAATACCCTGACCTGAACCAGAGCGGTGACGTTCTGTTTTGCGTGCCTACCAGTAGGACCGCCCGTCCACGCAAGCAGGGTATGCCTCGCTGGCGGGACCTCAGAGACCGCATGCCGTGCAACGACCTAGCAACGAACCCGGCGCATGGCAGGAGAGTAGTAGTGCAGACACCCTTGGGCTGAAAGGACAAATGCGAGTCCTAATAAACAGCTCAAGAAAATAAACACACCTCATCTCACTGCAACCCTCTGGATCAAGACCAGTTGCATCCGATAATTACACTAGCACGACGTCACAGATCATCGCCCATACCCCGCAAGGTTGTGAATTTCTAAGCAACCCAACCCCCTCTCTATGAATGAGCTCGACATCGATCGGGGTCCTCGCGTTGAGACTCCTCATCAAGTTTCCGACAGTCATAGACTACTCTTAACAACATGCCCACAGCAGTTATCACCGGGGCCAATAGTGGCATCGGCCACGAGTTTGCGAAAGTCCTGATCGATGCTGTGAGTCCCGCGGTCACTTGACCACCTGGTCTTCTAGCAGATTTTCTGAGACTGATGGATAACAACACAGGGATATGATGTTCATGCTGTTGACGTGAACGACGGGGAGAAACTCAAGAGTCTGAGCTGCACGACATCCCAGCTGGACGTTACATCCGAAGACTCCATCAACAGGTTCAAGGAGCAGTATGGTGACCGGCCCCTCGACCTGCTGCTGAATGTTGCAGGTATGACAGCCAGCCCCTGCACACACGATGATCCACAAGTGGAAGGGAGGTTGGGGGCAGAGAGGAGAGGGGGAGAGGGGGAGAGAGGGGGAGAGAGCACAATGGGATGCTTGTATGGCCGCTGACAAGGTCTGCTACAGGTGTGGCAGATCCGAACCACGACTCACTCACCACCCTGAACAAGGAATCACTCTCGCGCACCTTCTCCGTCAACACGTTCGGCCCTCTCCTGCTCACGCAGGCGCTTCTGCCAAACGTCCTCGAGTCTTCCCAGCCGCGCCTGGGATATGTCAGCAGCCGTGTGGGGAGCATTGCGGACAACAGCTCCGGAGGCAATTACGCCTACCGCTCGTCCAAGACGGCCCTCAACATGATCTGCAAGAACCTGTCGCTGGAGCTAAAGGCCAAGGGGGTCGTGGTTGCGATCTTGCATCCGGGTATAGTGAGGACTAGTCTAATCCCGGGCACGGGCGACGTTCCAGGCTCCATAAATCCCGATGAGGCAGCTAGCAAACTTTACAAGATCCTTGTAAGCAAGGGAATCGAGGATACGGGCAAATTCTGGCATAGGGAGGGCGACGAGCTACCATGGTAGGGTGACGAAGCGCGGCATTCATATTTCACTGTTGTGGTAGTAGTCGTCTTAGGGCCGAGGTTATTTCGAGACTTCACAGCTGGTTGAACCTCGGCCTGCGGGTCTGTGTTGATAAGATTACCTCGATGCGTTTACTTCGGACGGATATTAAAGTTTAGACGGAGTCGCGCTACCAGGAAACTGGGGACTCGCTCCCAGCCTGCCAGCCCGGCCTGGATGTACCTTGAAGAACCCGCTAGTGTACCTGACAAACGTCGAATTCTATTACGCCCGCTTGGCTGCTGTTATATGTGCTTTTGCCGGTGTTCCCAACATGGGCGAGTACGCAGCTTATTAGCTCCACGACCCCATAGGGCTATGAAACATCCCAGATCGCAGTGGGCTGTAGTCCGGACTGAACTCGGTCAAAGCAAGGCTATTTATTGCACAACCCATCCTCATTAGGCGTGCCAAGTGACCTCAAAGCCTTGCCCAGAGGAGTTGTCGCCGAGATTCCCTCCTTCTTCCGCTTGATCGTGACCGGGCCTGTGTCTGCTCCTGCGTGGCCACAAGGCCCATCCTACCCGCCGGAACATGCCCGAGCTACGGCCGACATTGCTTTGCCCCGGCTTGGGCCATGCCCTGAGACCCAGCATTAGTCAATGGCTGCGTGCCTCCCTGGCAAGACTCATACGAAGAAGTGACCAGAGCGTGTCCCTGCTAACCACCACGGCAGTGATGTCAGCGAACAATAGGCCGTTACATGTTTGACATCAAGCGCCACGTTGCTAGCTCCCGAAACAGACGTCCCGTGTACTTGGGACATAGACGTTGCTCCCAACGGTCACTAGTCCTTGACGGAAATTATGCGATGGGAGGCGGTCATGTTTTTCGAAGCCGCTTGTCGAGTCCAGCCCGGCCCAACGTCACCTGCGCCTTGGCCGTCTGCCTCCGCCCTAGGTTCCGTTCTCCCACTTCAGGACATGACCCTCGATAGGGTCTGCCGGCAGTAGCCGTGTTGAGCCTACGACACTCGGACACTGTGGTTCGTGCGAGACACTGTAGGTCATGCCGGGAAACCCGGAGGGTCCAAAAACAAAACACAAAATACGCGAACCCTACCGGCTTCTGGTAAGCTCGAATTTTAGCCCTCCGCGTGGTCCTTTTCACTTCTACCCGAGACGCTTGGCCAAGACCGCGCTCTGCGTCCAGCTCCACGCAGAGGCTGATTGAGGGACGCACGTCGACCCACCCTCGTGTGGCTGCGCGATGAGGTCGAACCCATTTCCATGCCGGGGGGTCTGGCGAAAGTTTTGGTCGTGGCTAAATGTTGCCCCGTGCGAGATGAGATAGTTGCGAACGCTGTCGCATGGCGGGTACCACAGTGGGAAAGCACTTCGTAGGCGACTGCACTGGGGCCGGAGCTGCCCGGACGAGGTGACGGGAGCTCTTTCTTGGGTATGAGTTTGATTCTCGGAGGCGGCCGCTGAGATGCCCAAACTCATATGCCAGATTGCAGCCATGGCTGTCTCTTCCATGGCTTTTGTATACTCTCTGCGAATCATGAGATGAATGAATTCTTCGTTGAGGCGCAGATCTCTTTAGGCCCCTGTGTCCGTCTCACGTCTCCCGTGCTAGGGAGTTTTAAGCCTCACTTTTATCTGTATTCGCCACCCGCCTTGCCAATAGCGCGGCTGATTGCACACCGCGGTTCGGAACGTGGGAAGATGAAGCCATTTAGACGATTCATGGAGAAACGGTACATCCGGGCGGGCCTCTCCTGGTGAAGAATGCGACAAGTTACATCTCACAAAGATGAGAACGCTGATCATTCGATCCATATGCAACTGTTATTTTTTCTGAATCGATATGTGCGTTTTCTGCTTCTCTATGAGAGAGCGTGAAGTGTAACGACGATGTATGTCATTCAGTCTTGCTGCTGGCGGTGAAGCCGCGCGAACGACGGTCGCCCCGCTGATAGAAATAGCAGTCGATCGCGCATCTTTGTGTCCTTCAGCCCTGCGAACAAAGTACCTCGCCGCATCATAATATTGCAGACGGAGAGCGAGCCCCTTGATCCCGAGAACAGACAAGACTGAGGCTCGTCTGCCCACGAAGCCACGCCTGCTGGTGCAACGTCATGGTGAAAATTTAAAGTGAGGCGCCGGATCAGTGTGATGACTTGGCTCAGCCATATTTTTTTGACAGCCCACAAGCGAGAAACGCAATATGGGAGTGTCTGACGGGGTAGATGTCGAATAGCCGCCCCGGTGTCGAATTTCTTTCGGGAACGAAGCAATTCCTGTTACGAACAATGCTGCAGCTTCCGAGACAAGTCAGGCCATGTTGACGACACACCCAGGCCCGAGGGTGAGACTCTCCTGGGATAAGCAAAACTGCAGCTGCACGAGTGTGGCTGACAGCGGATGCAGGCCGCCGGAAATGCCCAAAGCACATGAGGCAGAGCCTCAGAGGATTACTGGTGGCTGGCACCGCCTGCCCCGAACTGCTGAGGGGACGTTTCGACTAGGCGCATCTGCTGTCCGACACTCAACAAGAAGGGTCCTCAGGGACCAGGCCGTTGTCCCACACGTAGTCAGCCCTTGCCGGTGGGACAAATGTCCTCCGTGAAGTCAAGAACCCCCGTGGAACGGGTCTGGGCCAGGGCATGCGGACAACCCCTGCCTCAAAGTGAGGTCCAATGAGCACAGCGTTGTGTGTTGCTGTCGATGTGAGGCGCCGGAAATGGTAGTGGCGAACCCTCCGCGGGCCCACGATGTGAGATGACTTGGCTTTGACATCTTGCCACCCTCGTGGGGAGGTCGACCTGCACCCTTCCGTCAGCATGAGGCTGCCGAGCATGGCAGCTCGTGAGCCAACCCCGACTCGGCGATATGGCGCCGTTGACGGCTATGTTCAAGGTGTTATGGCTTCGAGCACGATGGTCTTTGATGCTAGTGTGTTATGCTGTGGCTAGAACTACTCGGAGAACTGTGATGCACCGACCATCGCCCGGCGGATATATTCACGTCGCCAGGGGAGCGGGGATCAATGTCGACCTCGGAGATGTGCCCATGTATTCGGGCTGGGCCTCTTCATCCTCTTCCAAGCATGCTCCCGGCATGCTTGGTATCGGTGGCGCAGCGGTGCCAGTAGGGCATACCTTGAGAGCTGACACAGCGGAGTACACGGTCTGGCGGTCCGACAGAATCGAGGCAACATGCTTTTTCTTGTATTCTGCAAGTCTTATCCAATGGAAAGCCCCTGTCTACCGGGAGTAATTACTGACGCACGACATTGGATCCATCGAAGTTAGTGGTGTTTTAGTGTTACACATATCCGCCGAACTGGAACCATGCGGTGACAAGGTCAAGAGCATGAGATCTCGGGGTTGACTTGGGACGTAACGCGCGACAAGATTGTCGAGTCCCGGCCACATGCTCTATCGGAGCGGATCTGAGAACACAGCCGAATGACAATAAACCTCAGAGAGTCGCTCGTGCGATGGGAACTGGCCCTTGCAGCGGCCGTAGAGCGTCGCACAGGGGCTCCTGCTAGGGTAGGGTATCCACGCTGCAGAGCGCCCCTCTACGAGGACAGTCTCGCCAAGTAGCCACTAGACTGCCTGCAGAACGCGTTGCCCCCTCTCCCAGCGGCGGTGACATGGTAACACGGCGAAGCAGTGGTCATGAGCCGGTCAGGTGCACCTCGGACGGCGAAAGTGCTGGGTAAGAATAGGACTGCAGCAAGACAACCAATATGCCACGGCTCAACGTGAATACCAAGACGGCGTGAGCTGTGAGTGGCCATGGCTGCTTTCGGGCTCGCCCGCACCGACGGTATGCAGTAAAAGGAGCTATCCGCCTATGCCCTGAGGCATCCATCGTCTTCGGCATCGTGCTGTGCTCTTGGGGTGGAGCACGCACGGTTGTGACACGCGACAGGAGGGCAAAGAACCGAGGTATCAGAGCCAACGTTCCTGAGGCAAACCAACGTTGGTACTCACTCATCCAAGCTAGTGCCGCCTCAGAGGTTGGGTTTCCAGGGGACGGGGCGGGAGGAAGGCCACCGACCGTTGCTGGTTTGGAATCTTTAGGACGCGGGCGGTAACAAGGTGGAGCCGGGTCGTTGGATAGAGCAGATGGAACGTCCCAGTGATGACCAGGGTTGTATCGGGCCGGCCGCCAGTTCGCAGTAGGTCACCATGAAGAGTTAGCATCGGGACCAGCAGAGGGATTTCGCATCCCATCCGCGAGGGAGGATGATGGTCAGCCCGGCTGGAGTAGGCGTTTGATGTGGCTCGTCCCCGCTGATGATCTCGCGGCCTGTTCCGGTGCAGTATTGGGGTATCAGGCTATGCCCCGGGGAGGAAGGGCAGGGGGGCATGACAAGGCTGAGGCTAGCAGCGATGGAATCTCCCCCTCCCCAGCAGCCCTGAAGAAGAGGTAGAGATGGGCCCGGTGGGTGGGTGTTCATGGGTGGTCATGTGAGAGGTGTTCGCATGTGGTGAGCCGCGAGCCGTGAGCCGCGAAATGACGGCACGGGGTGGGATGGGGCATGCCCTGGCCTATGGCTGATGGCTGATGGCTGATGGCTGATGGCTGATGGCTGATGGCTGATGGCTGATGGCAGATGCGGGATCTGGTCCCCGGGGATTTGACGAAGTTTAATTGATGATTAGCATCGGTATCATGCCGAGGAGTTGACGTCTGGCCTGGATCTTTGTGGGGATGGGGCCGGCCCTGTTGGTGTCTGCTGGTCTGTAGCCGCCCGTCGTCTTCTGTCTTCGTCTCTGTCTCTCGGCCGATCTGGCCGGTGGAGGTGGAGGTGGAGGTGGAGCGCGAGAGAGGGCCGGCAGACGCTGCGGGTGAGTGACCAGGAGACGTCTATGAGGACTCGAGCAGCACTACACCTATGTGAGGGCTCGGACGCGAATACGTGCCCCTAGCGCTACGATCCTAAGAGGGCGTTGTTACTTGTGACGGCGAGGAATCCCCATGCAGGAAATGATGGCCGTCGAGCTGCGACGGTGGTCGAGAGTTAATGACAGCAACAGAGTCGGGTCTGGCGCGGGCCTGAAGCATGCTACATGCTGTGGCATAGTAGCATGCTAGCGGTGGGTGAGGTTGCAGTACCGTGGTTCTCGTCGTCGACGCAGCCCTCCGCTTCTGGCTTTGGCGCCACGCAGCTGCCAGGCCTGCCCAGGCCTGCGCAGCTTCCCAGCAGATGAGCTGGGCTAGACGGCATCGACCACAGCCGGTAGCGCCAGATCCAAGGTGTCAGTGCAGTGTCAGTCAATCCAGTGCGGAACACTTGAATGCTGTGTCTGAGCAAACCCTGCAGGCCGCTAAGCCAGGACGAGGCTCGCTGCACTGCGAATGCGCTACAGCATCGCAGGAGATACTGCGTAGAGTGCAGATAGAGAGCAGAAACGCCAGAGATTAGGTCTGGGCAAGCCCAATACGTGGTCGACCATCAAGATCCGTCCAGCCCACGCAGCACTGGCGCAGCATGCAGCAGCTCGGCCCCCCAGAGTGCCCCAGAGTTTCGGGGCATTCAAGGCGAAACAGAATCCCCAGCCTGCACTGCAGGCCAGACACATCTCGACGTCTTCCCCACGTCCTCAAGGTTGAACACTGTCTGCCAATCTACAAACCTACCGTGTACATGGCAGATAAGGTACACCGTGGGTCAGTACCATCAGGGTACGAGCTGCCCGTACCTATACGTTCATGTATGTGAGATGTGCACGTCTGTACACGGTACGCCGCCCGCACCGAACCAGGACGTTGCCTTGCAATTGCCCGATTGGGGCACCCAGGTATATCTACATGGTCTATTACCAAATACGTGCACACCGACGCGGTCCCTCTACCACGGCATCTCGGATCCGACAGCAACAGCGTCTTGCCCGCACCTGCCAGGTCACGTACTCGCCTCAGTATGCAGCAGTAGTAGACACAGCATACAGTAGCTGTCTGGTCCATTCCATCATCAGTCAACACCACATTCAGCTTGGTCGCTTCATGCAGAGCTCTCGCCCGCGACGGCCTCCTTCCTCCCTCGTCCTCTCCCTCTCCTTCTCACCTTGACAGCTCGACTGCAACCATCTGATGGCCCTTGGCCCCCAGCGTCCCATCCCACCAGCACGTCCCATTTGGAATCTCGATTGGCAGGGCTCGACCCTGCAACGAGCTCAAGAGTCGGCTGCGACTCTCGACACTTGATCAGGTGACCTAGTGTACTGAGGTCTTGTCTCTGCCTCTTTCTTCATTCAATTTCCATACTGATCGCGCATGTTTGGGTGAGCATCGCGGGTGGGTATATGAGGCAGACCCAGCCCAGCCTGACCAGGCCAGGCCAGGCCAGGCCACTTCAGCCCAACCCAACTCATTTCACAACAATGGAGAATCAAAACCCCATGTCTACCACATCACATCCCAGGGCCCCGCCGGGCGCACGAAAAGAGAGCGAAATGAGAGAGGGAGGAGAACCCCCCTCTCCTGGCCATGATAGTCCACCTCTCCAGCCCACATCCTTGTCCACCCGGGCCCACATCTGGCCGTGGCTTTCTCTCGCCTATCTAGACTCAGCATGTTTCCGAAGACCCTGCCTGCGCCTCTTCAAACGGCGACCCCAGCCATTGGCCTTGTCGGCCTACAAACAACGATCCCCAGACTTTGTTCTCCCGGTCGTTCCCTGCCTCAACACCCACCCAAGCTTGCGAGGTAGCTTGTATCCACACTACTTACTGCCTGGGCCTCTCTCTGTTGGCCCACGAACCTTCAACCCGCTCGGTCAACAAGTCCAGGTCGCTCTTCCCTCTCCCTCTCTCTCTGGCGCGCGCGCGCAGCAGCATACCAGCCAGCTCAAGGACATCCGCCCATCCATCCATCCGTCCATTCACTGCCCATTCGCGGGCCCGCACCGGCAAGACAAGACGTCCGTCTGCTTGTGGCGGCCCACCCCCGGGTACCTCCTCATTCAGCCCCTTGGCCAGAAGGGTGACATGAAGGTAGCTCCTGCCTGTAACCTTGTAGTCTACTCTGCACGCCTCTGGAATCCATGCAACCTTATGGGCCTCGTTTTCACTCTCGCACACACATCACCTCGCCGAGGATCCAGCTCCAGCAGAGGAATACATACATACATGCAAAATACCCAGTACTCTGACGAAACAACCCGAACCCATCTGCACAATTTATAAAACAAGCACACCATCTTCCCCTGCTTCACTCGGCCCCTCCCTTCCCATTACACTCGCCCGACCAAGGCTTCCACATGTGACGCCCGCAGCACCGGTCAACCTCACCACCACAATCAGCATAATCTGCACCGTCTCTGATATCAGCGTCACAGCCTGTCCGGACCTTGCCATTCCTGACAGCGCAGCTAGCCCAACCCTGCCCCAGACCACCGCACCTTGATCGCATACGGAGAGTGGAGACGGGCGAAATAGTCCAGAACAGAGTAAGGCCGGTTGCTGTGTTTTCAGACACGTCAAAACTGGCATGTTTTGTCCTGCCAAGCTCCCCTATCACCAGCAGCTCGGGTTACATCCAACGACAACGACTGCCGAGCTGTCAAAACAGGGCAACGACATCGGTCCTTCACGTGCCGTGTCTGCAGGAGCATAGGTATTTCTCCCCAGCGCCGCGCAAGCGCCAGCCATCTGGAACTATCAAAGCTCAGACGCTGAAAGACGTGTCAGAAACAATAGTCTCGAGGACACCAGGCCGTCTACGCACCACCGATTGCTGCGGCTGAGCGCCACTGTTGTCTAATAGTAGAGCAGCACTGTCTCTTGATACCCGAGAGAATGGCATTTCCAGGTCGCATGGATGGCTCATCCTTCCAGCAGCCTCAGGTACATCAATCCCACCCTTGCGCTTCGTACACTTCAACACGAGACCCTCCTCCCCTCGCGATATCGCGCTCCGAGGCATGTTTCGCAATAACCTGACACATGAGATACCCAGCCCTTCGTCAACGCACAGTTCGACATTTTTGAATGGCACGGGGCATTCCAATCATGCGTGCGATACTTCTTGGACCACGCGCAACACTCTGGCCCCGTCCAGGCCGTCTCGGCATTTCTGAACATCCAGCTGCCTTACCAGAAGCAACCGCACCCTATTTACTCTTCAAGTGGCGCAGGATCGCCGTCCGCGCACCAGTACCCGCACCAGTCGTCTGGGCTCCCCGGGATGTCTAGATCAGGACCCTCGTCTGTCAGCGCCGGAAAGATGCCCATGCACATGGCACCGGGGCAGTCTCAGCAGCAAGCATATGCGACCCTAACCCCATACATAAGGCGGCTGGTGGCCACTGGCTTCGACATTCCTGGCATTTTGCACGGATTCTTTGGCGACGACTGGGTGGCGGGAGTCGGACCTTTGCACGAGGCAGAGCGTCGGAATTACCTATTTGCGGCAAAGAGTGATAACTGGCTCAGGGTCAAAGCCAACTACGATATGGACGGCGAGCAGATGGTTCCCTTCCTCAAGCCGTTGCAGAACGTCAGCGAAAAGGAAATCGTCAGCGCCGAGACGAGTTGGAGTGAGTGGCTGGCCATGCAAGATTGGATGCTTGGGCCTCGTGCTCCGGTTGATATCGAGGAGGGGGAGGCTCGGGTTCAGGAGCCAGGGTTCAGAGTGAAGAGAGAGAGACGGTAGGGCTCCCATACAAGCAAGAGACGGGATTGGACGCCTGAGGCCGCCTCCAACGAAGAATTGCAAAAGGAGGCTCTCGAACCAAGAGCAAGCACGGAGCCTACGAAGCGCCGCTCGACGGTATTCGATGCGAGCATAATTACGATGCAGACACACTACCGCGGCTGTCGTCATATGACGGGGATTTTGGGTTTACGGACACTTGGGATGGACATGATGTTTCATAACCTGGCTCAGGGACCACGACATTATGATCACTGCATGGGAAGGTGGTATGCTGGGCTCGTTGACAGCCGTGTGGGATCAAACAGCACCACACGGCTTGTCCTAGACAGCGGACCAGAAGACGCATTCGCTTGGGAGGCGTACAAAGAACCATAGATCTTACAATTCAATCGTCAAACTGGCGCTCAACAAGTCTATTCAAACGCAAGATCCGCGCTATGCAACAGTTGGTGCGCAGCCTCGAGCCCTGTGACTGGACGAAGGCAAGCCAGCTTCATAACTGTGATACATACGCCACAGGTACCGCGGCACATGCTTTCCGCGTGGTTACTGGTCGCGATCTGGGGAACCCCGGAGACGCGAACTACATCGAAGAGACAAACGGCGCCGCTGGGCGATCTATTGCCCGAAAAGTGTCGGGCATAGGCCGTTGAAGGCATGTCAAAGCCCTACCTTGGTAATAAATGGCCTGGAACTTTTTTCTCTCTGGTGGGAGGACGCAGGATCTACGCTGCAGTGACAGGATGATCATCAAGAGGGGCGGAAACCTTGGTTTGAGCATTCCCGCGGGGGCTTTGGTGCATTGACTGGGTTTAGAGCTCCGAGAACAGCACGCCAGCGCTGGGTAACTTGACGCAGGTGCAACAGAATTACAAGGCGAGACGTGCAGCATGCCGTCAAACAGTGAATTGGAGAGATTGTACCTTGATAAGTGATCTGGACTTGGCCATCTTGCAGCGAGGCTTGGAACAACGCTCAGCCGCCGGAGTAACTAGCCGCAAGGCCCTCCGCGGGACACTCGCCAGATTCGAGCTGCTGTTCTGTCTGGCCCCTGTCTTGTCTTGCCTTGTCACTGCTGCGATGGTTCAATATAGACGGGAGATATAGACAAGTAGCTTGTGCATCAGTTGCCTGTCAGTTGCCTATCAATCGCGTTATAGACTGGCAATGTGTACTGCAGATCAAGCTGTCCGTTGTTTGAGAAGCGCGCGTGGGACAGATAACCTGTACCGCAGATCATCTGGCCACCACTTGGAAATGAGGCTCGCCTTGCATCTTGTGGTCGTGCTGGTACCCGTTGCTGGTGAGCTCACCGCAAACAAACATCTCCGACGTGGGTGCCGGGGACGGTTGCAACGGCGATTAAGATGATGATGATGATGACGACGATGATGATGATGATGCAGAAGAGGAAGAAGGAAAAGCAGGCGTGCAAGTGAAACAAATCTGCATCGAGGTGTGATGCAGTCGAAGTTGCATTGATGAATGATCTGCCTGTTGACAACAACTGTAAACTCACCAGCCACTTGCTCCACTGCCGTAACCACACACACACAAGCCCCACCAGCCCCCCCTCCTAGGTCCCCAAGCTTGGAAATCTCCTCGTTCAGAGGCTGGGATTTGCCTGGCAGTAGCGCTAATACCCTTCGGATCGTGCCGAACAGGACGTTGGCCCGGCACGGCACACTTCTATACGTTGCAGCGGCCTAACGGTGTACCCAGACGGTACTAGGCTGTCAGGCTATATGTCAGTACATGTATAGGCCACTAGCTACATACTGTGCGCACCCTCGTCAATGACTGCGGCAGGCACGACGAACGACCTCATCAAGCAGAGCTTCAAGCTCGCCAGCTTCAAGCTGTCGCACGAGAGGCATCTTGAACACGCGGGAATCCGCGTGCGACAAAGACTTGCATGCCCACAACCCTTTTCAAGTCACTCTATAATACCTATTCATTTGCCCTGCTGAGTCTTCTGTCTGATCAGTGATGCATACCCTGCGCACAACGCAGACCAACTGAGCGCCCTCCCGACTCGATCCTGTGTCTTCCCGCTCTCCCACTTCAAGCCGCCGCCCCCTTCTCCTGGCATGAAGCCTCACCGCACATCCCACGCCACCAGAGCCCGTACGAAACGCCGCCTTATTCTCGAGCCGCCGAAATAACCAGCAAGACAGACAGCCGCTCAGCATGGGCGATTCCGGGGGCACCAACGCCGCCTCCCGGCACGAGCACGCCGCCACCTCGCACAGGGAATGGGATCGCTTTCTGCAGCGCTGCTTGGTCCAGCGGCTTGACTTTGACAAGTTCGCCGAGTACGCGCCCCTGCTGCATGCTCGCCACCCCTTGGGCCCTGCAGCCGTCGCCGACCTCGTCCTCCGCCCGACCTCGTGGAACAAGTACAACCTCGACCCGCGCGTGCCCCACTACATGCAGACGCTGCTGGACCTCGGCTTCGTCGACACGCCAGCCATCCTCGCCGCGCTGTACCGGTACTCGACATGTCACGTCCTGTTAGCCGCCGATCCACATCGGAAACAGGGCGACGGCGAGGCGGACGGTGGTGGCGACAAGCATGCTGAGGCGGGCCGGAAGAACGAGGTCATTCGCTGGCAGAGTAGCTTCTCGTCCGAGGAGGTCATCTTCTACCGCCTCACTAAGGCAGTGGCCCAGGGGCTGGCCATAAAGAATAGCCGCGACGCATTGGACGTCAGCGCCGTCATGGCCCGGTGGATGACGCTGTTCACGGCGGCGAGCGCCGCCTTCCAGGCCGATGACGAGGCCGTCATCATGGGCGGGGATGGGATCAAAGCCTCACAGCAGAGGAGAGATGATATGGACAACTCGAGAGCTGCGTTTGTGATGCTTTTGTTGGGTGTTTGTGAGAACCCAGTCTTGTTGCAGGCCCTGGGTAAGCCGTTCGCCAAGGGTGAGTCGTGTGTGAAAAGTGCTGAGCCCAATTGTTGTTATTCTGCTTTGAAACCAGCTTGCAAGTGTCTTTGGGTGACCAGTGCTGACGAAGCCTACTCGCCAGGTGCGCGCAAAGCACTTTCGCAAAGCCTTGCCAACTTCATCCCGTCAATCATGCAGAATGCTTCGCAGATAGCGGCGCGGTTGGAGCTGTTCCGCACTGAGACGCTGGCCGGCTTTGAGCCGATTGATAAGAAGAAGGAAGCCGACAATGCTGAAATGGACGAGCTCCTCGACGAGACTCTGGGCCTGCAGAATCTCGCAATCCCGGACCTACACGTCGACAGATCTCGCGCAGGGCTCTATGTCTATCTTAATGCCGCGGTAGGCCACCCCATGCCGGATGACAGCCCTGGGTCACAGAGATGACTGGCTGACAGATTGAACTCATCTTGCAGCTCGTAGGAAGGCCTTTGATCGACGATGCAGCGTTCTATAGCTATCTACACAACAGATATCAGGTTAGCACTTGCAAGCTTTATCCGTGGTTTACTCGCTACAGGCGACTGACTGGGCTGCAGGGAGACATTCAACTGACCGCAATTGATCTCATCCTCGCGTCTTTCGATGTACTTGCCAACGCAATCTTCAAGAATGAGGGCCAGAAAACGGCGAATCTAATAAGGTCATATTTGATCAATAAAGTGCCTCTCATTCTGGCTTCATTCGCAGCGTCGGCACCAATGTATCCTTTTAACTCGGAATTGTGTATCACAAATGCGCTGAGTCGGGTAGACACCAATACGTTCCCGACGTTGACATCCCTCTTTGAAAACAACCTTAGCAGCAACCCCTTCACGGAGTCTGTCCGGTCTGATTTCGTCACAGCGTGTTGTCTGCACGGCCTTGTCCCGGAGACGAGCATCGATAAGCTCATTGGCGACTACACGTACCAGACTCTGCCGGCGGGCGGGCGTTACGACAAGGACACCCTTGTGCAGGAGTGCCTCGCAGATCCAGCCCAGGAGCGCATACAGAAGCTTATCACTGAGCTTGAAAATATGGACGGCAACGTCGGCGCCTGTTGCCAGGCCCTGACGGAGGTGAGTTCCTGCACCAGCCCATTCGATACTCTTGGGGCCGTTGTCGCTGTACTGACTGTATTCGACGCTCTACAAGATGCTTGGAAGACTTTGCTCGAATAAAGAGACGATGTCGCTGAAGACGTTGTGTAGCAAACTGGTGGGGAAACCCCTGAACCTGGACGTTCTGCTGCTATTTGATAAACCCACGACTATCCTCAGCCCTCTCTGTGAGCTGCTGGACAACTGGAGATACGAGGATGACCAAGGCGAATATCAACCAGTCTACGAGGAATTCGGCTCTATCTTGCTGCTCCTGTTGGCATTTGTCTACCGCTACAACCTTTCCGCGTCTGACTTAGGGATCCGGTCGGCGGACTCGTTCGTCGCAAAGCTTCTTGCTAATGGACAACTCAGCCGACCGCTGGACGAGCTGAACGACCAGGAGAAGAATCAGCTTAATGGTTGGATCCATGGTCTTTTCGATACAGATGGAGGGGGTCTCGCTGATGAATTGCTATCGGCCTGTCCACCACAAGATCTTTACCTCTTGATACCAACTCTGTTTCACAACATTGTTCTGGCTTTCAGCACCGGGTATTTGACCGAGGAGAGTCTCAAGACAGGCATCGAATGTGAGTTCAGCCGTCTGCGTGTAGTCTGCGCCTGCGCTGATAGCCTATAGATCTCGTGGAGCCCTTTCTGGGGCCATCTCTCGTTACGGGCATCATGTACCTATCTAATTGCCTGTGGACCGATCGACCAGATGAGAACAGGGCTACGGTGAAGATCCTGCAGCTCATCATAAGACCAAGCCAGAAGATGTCACCGGAGTCTTCGGACATGCTCAACACGGTGAAAAACATTGTTGCGAAACCCCTGGAAAGTGGGCTGCGGACGTATCAAAGGCAGAACCCCAAGAGTCAAGATGTCGAGCCTCTCCTGCAGGTTCTCAAAAGCAACATCGAGCTTTCGAGGCGGACGGGTGCCGCGGGTGACAAGGAGCTAGAGCAATGGACCAGCAGCGGCAGCGGCGGCCTAACATCCAGCATCAGGAACACGTTCCAGAATCTTACGATGTGGTCTCTGAACCCAGGTGTGATGCCGACAGCATACGCGCACCGTCAGATCCTGGTCGGGCTCAAGCTGATGGGCGCCAGGAGACTGCTCCACGCCATCCTCGAGGAGCTTAAGCAGTTGACGGAAACGGGCAACGGGAGCACGGCCTACGATGTCGCCATCGCGCTAGTGTGCGCGCCGGACGTGTTCCACATCACCAACGACGCCCCGCCGGCGTCGATCCTGGACGATGCGGGCCAGGTGCCACCTACACCGCAGCAGCGCCGCCTGTCGCTGCGCGAGGCGCTCAAGTGGGAGGCCGAGGAGTGGAAGAAGATCCAGAAGAAAGACCCGGCCATGGCGGAGACGGTGGTGCGGCTGTACCAGAGGGTCGAGGCGCAGATGACGCCAGCGGCGGGCATGGCAGCGCTTCCGCACGACGCCGGGGCCACGGCCATGGCCAACGCGCTCGTCGACGACGCTGCTGCCGTCACGGCGGCGGCGGGCCAGCTCGGGATGGACGACGCGATGGCGCTTGATGCCGGGGCGGCGGCGGGCCTGTCGTTGGACCTGGGGGCCGGCGGTGGGGACTTGGACCTGAGGGGCTCCGGGGCGGATTCGGCGGGTGGGCTGGACCTGACTGGCGGCGATGACATGTTCAGCGCACTAGGGCCCTTGGATGGGTGGGACAGCATGGATTTGACCTAGAGACCCCGGCCTCGGGACTTTATATTTTGGTCACTGGGAGTTGTGGTGGTTTGGTCAGTCTTTTGTTTTAACTGGATTGTAAATACGGGTGGCTTATACCCCTTTGTTTCTTGGATATGGATCTGGAGGCTGGCATGTGGCTTTGACGGGAAAAGTGTTGATTTGGTGTATCTAGCTACTTGTTACAGACCGCTACAGTTGGACATCAAAAGAATCATTCATCGCAGGGCGCGCACCCCAGCGTTGCTTGGTGGCCCAGTCAGCCAGCCAGTCAGTCAGTCAGCCAGTCAGTCAGTCAGCCAGTCGTCCCAGCTCCCGAGGGTGAACTGCGAATTACACATGTTTGTCAACTCCCAGTCCTCGGCGCCCAGCTCTCCCCTCATGTCCTCGTCGCCCTTGGCGCCGCACAGGCCAGCGACCCACAGGGACGAGATGAAGTGGTCGTCGGTGGCGTGGGCCTCGCGGTACATGGGGTGCTTCATGAGGGCGGTCATCTTCCTCCTGAGGCGGGGGCCGCCGACGCCGCGGCTGGCCTTGCCGACCGTGCCGGTGGTGCCGCTCCGCAGCAGGGTGCCGTAGGCGGCGTCGTCGACGGGGGTGCTTGCCGAGTTGCCGGCGACGAAGGCGTCGATGACCTCCTGGCGGAAGTCCATTGCCCAGGCGGCGGGCGGGGTGGGCTGGGCAAAGCTGTCGCGGTAGCGCAGCATGGGGCCCCAGACGTTGCGGTACAGGTTGTGGACGGCGCCGCCGGAGCCGATGAAGAGGGTCTTGTGGGCGTCCCAGTCGCGCAGGGGGCGCAGGGCGGCGCCGACGGCCAGGTGGAAGTGCGGGTCGTACTTGTGCTGGGCCGACACGATGGTGGTCGGGGGGCAGCCGCGCGGGAACATGCGGATCAGCACCAGGTACGTGTCGTGGATCCAGTCGAACTCCGGGTCGGGCCGCGACGGGATGCCGGCGGCGGCGAGGAGCTGCTGGATGACGGGCACCATGGGCAGGTCCGGGTTGAGCTTGTAGCTCTCGTACTTTGACGGGTGCACGTATGCGACGGGCGACTTGCCCGGGTTTGGGTGGGCCGAGATGTAGATGCCCTCGTATGTCGTGGCCCAGTGGGCGCCCTGGATGTTTTGGCATGTTCAGTCAGCTGGCCATGCTGGAGGAGAAGAGAAGGAAAAAAAAACAACTCGGGCTTACCATCATCACCACATGCTCGACGCCGTTTGCGAGTGCCAGGTCGCCCATCTTCTCCCAGTACCTGGCCGACTCGTGCTCCTCACCTAGCATCATGGTCGACCCGTGGGAGAAGAAGTGCACCGGGGCCATCCTGCCCTGCTTGCTCTCCCCAACCGCCATCCTATCTTTTTCTCTTCTGGTGCCAGACAGCCCCAAGACAAGGTGTCAAGTGTTTCCAAGACCTGCAGCTGCTGGGTTGGGACTAGGTACGGTATCCCAGATGTGGTCACCCAAGAAGAGGGTGTTTGTCAATGAGCACTAATAAACAGGGCAACCGTCTCTCTGACAGGTGATCCAGGCGGTTGTGATCACAACAAGTGCATCGCTCTAACGCCAGGAGGAGCACGATAGCATTGGTGGCCATGTTGTTGAGACTCTCGACTTCTCGCCGAACGAGGTGGGGCCGCTTTGGAGCCGAGAGGGCTTGCTCGGTAGGCTGGGTGGGCTAGACTACCAGATGTACACGCATGTTGGGGCACGATCATCTGCCAGTGAGTGGGTGGGTGGTACTTCCCAGGATCATCATGGTTTGGTAGTGTGAGTGGGAAAAAGGATTGGAATATGTCTGGTGTAGTAACAACTTGTTCCCACCCCCACCCCCACCACTACCACCCGTCCCCCACCGTTCCGATCCCCAATGCCCCCTCCATTAAGTCCCCAGTCCCCACTCTTGGCCGCAGCTTATTAGGTGGACCTTGCAGCCAGCATCCCCCATCCCCGACTCCCGGGATTGCTCCTTGTGTGGCCTTCCCGAGCCTGGGTCCTCCTCGGGACGAGCAGAGCAGAGAGCTTCACGGAATTTGGGATCAATCCAACTGATCGGATTTGATTTGACTTGACCACCTGGTTGGAGAACAATCCCCGGGATAAACAGCAGACACAAATCTGACTAAGGTAGTCAACAACATCAGATGTGCAATAGCCTGCATCTGCAAGCAAGTGACTGACTGATCTTTCGATATTGTACAGTGAGACATCGCACAGCCGGACATACTATTTGTGCACATAGAGACAGTCTATTCCATCACTCACTGAGCAGAAACGAGACGGTTCATTCACCTGCGTGCTCCAAAGGCTCAGGTCGAATTCTGCACTTGCCCTCACCCCATCCCCATCCCTTTCAGCGTCTGAGTTTCAGTGCGAATTCCACGCCTTTCCTCCCCAGGAGGTAAGTAGAGTAGCCCACCACCGGCAAGATGACAGACAGGTACAGTGCCGCCCCCGTCAGTATGCCCTGCTCGAAGAATCCAACGGCCTTGTTGCTCGACTGCTTGACCGGCGCCAGCGGCCTGGTCGCCGCCTCGCGCAGCGCCGCCCCCGTCACGCCGCCCTTGTTGGGCCCGCCCGACAGCAGCTCGGCGGCCTTGTGCAGCGCCGCCGGGGGCGCCCGCACGAACTGCGGCCGGGCCACCGAGAACATGTCCCGGCTGTACCGGTGCTGGAAGGCGGGCGCGTGTGCCGTGGGCGCTGCCGGCCCCACGAGCAGGTGCGTCGGGATCTGGTTGATGAGCGACACATGGCACGGCAGGAAGTGCGCCAGGTACTTGGCTGAGCCCGGCTCGGCAAAGAAGTAGCCCGCCAGGAGGGGGCTCTCAAAGTCGCGGTTATAGATGGCGTCTGTAAGACTCGAGCATGTTGCGATTGGCAGATACCGGCCTGTGATCTTGAGCTCCATGATTGGCGACGACCTGCCGGGGGAAAACATTTAGCAAAGGCGTGCCCTTCTTTTCCTCCAACTCTCACTGACCCCCGGGGTTTGACTTACCTGTCCAGAATGTCGACCAGCTTGAAATCGTTGGACCCAAAGCTCGACACCTGCCTCTTGCCCTCGGCATCCTTGATCGCCTTTTGGACATGCTCATTGCGCTTCTCCTCTGCCCTCCTGCCGCTGCTGTTCTTCTTGGCAAACGACAGTGTCGCATACCGCGAGCAGGCCTCGAAGAACTCCTTCTTTACAAACTCATTGACCAACACCAGGTCGGGCGCGTACGGCGACGAGCCACCGAAGTTGAACCTCGCGGCTGTGATGGCTCTGGCAGCCTCGTCGATATTTGCGCTGCGGTCAACGACGGCCAAGCAGCGGGCTTGCGACGACGACAGGAGCTGCGATGTCAGTGTGCTCGGGGGCCCGTTGCTCGCCTGGTCGACCAGGATCGCCTCGACCAGGACGGACTGGTCCGTGGTGCTCCTGCTGGCGTAGAACGTATTGACATCCAGCGCCTTGGTAAGGGCCTGGCGCAGCACCGAGTCTACTTGCGACAATGTCTCTGAGAGCTGTGAGACACACACAGACACACACGCACGCAGTGTTAGTCTTGACATCTGAAGACTTTCTGCTCCTGCTTCTCACAAGGGAGGTGTGAGGCTTACCTCAAGTATAATGCAGTTTCCTGCCGCGATAGCAGCCGCCAGCGGGGTCACGATCGAGTAGAAGCGGGTGTGAGTAGTTGGTCTTATGACCACCAGCCCGGCACCGACCCTTCTTGTCAGGTTGTCGTCGCCGCGCACAACGCTGTACTCGTCCTTCAGGTCCCTCTCAAAGTCCAGGCTGTCGTAGAAGTGCCTCACGGCCTCCATCCCGAGGTAGTACTCGGCATCCACCTCGGAGCTGGAGGACTCGGACTCGGCCACCAGGGCTGCCGTTATCTGGCTGGCCTCCTCGCCGAGTGTTTTGTGGAGTTGTTGGAGCTGGTCCTGCCGGTAGCGCCCGTTTTCTGTGCGCCCGTCCACAGCGGACGCTTGCAGACGATCAATGGCTGCTGCATCTGAGGCCATGGCGGGCAAGTTTTCTGTTCAAGTCCCAGGGGAAGTGTTGAAGTTCCGAGGGAGACCCGTTTATACAGGCTCTGTCTCTGGGAGTGTGGCACTAAGACGGTTTGGCAACTAGTAGTTGTCGGCCGGGCTTCTTCTACGTGAAAAGAAGTGGTCTCGAACATCTTGAGGGGCTCGGTCTTGTCCCTTTCAGTCGGAGCAGCCTCGACATTGCAAAACCCCCGTTGCTGCGAGCTGCGGTTCTAATTTCATCCACACGCAGCCGAATCGGAGGAGCGGTGGCGCGGGACGGAATGTGGGGGAACGAGTAAGGGGGACCGGGGGATGAGGGTGTATTGGTAGGTTACTTCGAGGCATATCATTTATTCCCTGCCTCCTCTTTACACAGTACTGGCCAGAACCTCTGTCAGAACGCAGCGGCGGATTCGGGACGCCCGAGGTTCGACCTCATACAGCCCGACACTTCTTTTTCGTCCCGGGCTTACTTATTATCTCATTGCGAACCACAAATCGCACCATCAGCTCACGCATGACTTCGCATAACTTCACTTCAGCTCAGCTCAGTTCATCGTGGAACTGACACCAGTTGTTGACCAACATCCCAACAGGCAGCGAATATGTCTGCCACAACCGTGGACAACCCCATGACGACGGCCGTGTCGCGCCAGGTCCTGCGGGATTACGACATCCACCTCACCGGCGACGAGACGGTGGCACCGCCCAACACAGACAGCAGACCACCACAGTCAACGTCAACGGTATCAAACCCGCCCGGCTGGGACACAGAGCACCGCGGCGTGCCCCCTCACAGGCCCATCAACACGGGACTGGACTTGACCCAGCGACCGTTGGGAGGGAATCCAGTTGGAGCTGTCTTTGTGACCACCATGTTCACCGGCGTCACCATCAATGCTGTAAGTGTTATGATGACCGGACGAAGACCACAATACGACCACCAACGCAGCCTCTCGTCCTTCCTGTTCATCTTGGAAGCCACATAACTGAATCAATTGATTACTGACTTTGTTGCGACAGAATGTAAGGTGGCTCTGGACTAAGACTGGTGGGAGGATAAATGACAAGATCTTTCACTACAAGGTCGGGGGTGAGATCTGAAGGCAAGACGACGAGGCTTCGGTGTGCGATCGATGGACGCGGAAACAGGAGCACGAAGTGGCTACAATTGGTAATTATTCAACGCCATCAAGACTTGTATCTACAATGCGAAACAGACCCAGTAATAGGGAGATTTGCCCAGCACCCCACAAATATGAAGTCCAGCATATGAGGCAGTGGGTATGCGTAGTGGCGCATACTTACCATGAGATCCAGCACAGTCTCATCCATCACCACGGCTTTTCCAACATCATGACCCAAAATCGGCATATTCTTGCCGGTAGCGAATTCCAAGCAAGACGTTCCTCCACAATCGATAGTCCAGATTACACAGTAGTCTACACATCAGACTACAGTATCGTATTACCCAGAGCCAGCCTGTGAAGCTTCTTCCCCGCCCCCACCTGTCCGGCCGCCCACGCATGCCGCCGGTCCTCCATGCCAGCCATTCCACGGAGCTCCCCTGGAGCTTCGTCAAGTGCGAGGGCGAGCATGTCAATGGTCAGGCGAGATTATTCTACTTTCGCTCATCTGCTTGCATTCATCTTGATTGTTCAATCTCAGCTGTAGGAGACCTCGTTCGATTTCACTCTCTTGTTATACCACCCTTTTATTGGCCTTTCACGACCAACACCCAAGCAACATGGCCGCACCGGAAGTGAAGACACCTCCCATCCGGGACCTCTCATCAGTCCACGAGGACCCGGAAAACAACCTCATTTTTCACAAGAATGTCTCAATCCCACTCAAGGCCTCTAGCCTGCCCATCCGTGCCAACGTCTACCTCCCCATCTCGCAAAAGACCAACCCCGGTGAGAAGTACCCGGTCCTGGTGACCTACGGGCCTTACGGCAAGGACATCCCCTACGAGACCTTCTTCAAAGGCTCCTTCGGCGAGGTCAATCCGGAGCACCGCTCCAAGTACTCGGCGTGGGAGACCCCGGACCCCGTGTACTGGACGCGCCATGGCTATGCCATCGTGCGCGCCGACGAGAGGGGCCTGGGCCAGTCGCCGGGCCTGCTCGACACCATGAGCCGCGGCACCAGCGAGTGCTTCTTTGACGTCGTCGAGTGGGCCGCCGAGCAGCCCTGGTCCAGCGGCAGGGTCGGCCTGCTGGGCATCTCGTACTACGCCGGCTCGCAGTGGCGCGTCGCCGCCCGGCGCCCAAAGGGGCTGGCCGCCATCATCCCCTGGGAGGGCATGTCCGACTACTACCGCGACCGCTGCCGCCACGGCGGCATCCTGAGCAACCGCTTCATCGGCTTCTGGTGGAACAGGCAGGTCCTCGTCAACCAGTACGGCCTGGCCGGCCGCTCCAAGCTTACCTTCCCCCCGGACGGCCCCGGCGCCAGGGGCCAGGAGGACACCATCGAGGGCGACCTGCCCGAGGACGTGTTGGTCGCCAACAGGCAGGATCAGACCAAGGACAACGAGGCCAACTCGTTCCGCGACGATAACTACTACGCGAGCAAGGAGTACAACCTGGGGGATATCGAGGTCCCGGTGCTGAGTGTCGCAAACTGGGGCGGCATCCTGCTGCACCTGCGTGGTAATGTGCAAGGGTATCTGCACGCCGGGTCAAAGTTCAAGTACCTGCGCTTTATCACCGGGCGCCACGACCTCCCTTTCTACTACAAAGAGGGGGTCGAGCTGCAAAGGGGCTTCCTGGACGCCTTCCTGAAGGGCGACGACCGCGTGGGATGGAGTGTGCCCGGCAAGGTCGCCCCCGTCACAGTGACTCTGCGCAAGGGCAACGTTGGCTTCAACGACGCCGAGAAGGAGAAGGCATATCCCAAGAGGGAAGAGGCTGCTTGGCCGCTGCCCAGCACGCAGTACACCAACTATTACCTGACCCCTGACCAAGGCCTGACGACGAGCAAGCCCACCCCAGAGAAGAAGCAGCTGTCGTACAAGGCCTTGGGCACATTGGACGCGCCCGAGCTCATCCAGTTCACCACGCCCCCATTCGAGCAAGAGACCGAGATCACTGGCCACCCTGTCGCGCACTTGAACGTTTCAGTGACGCCAGACAACGCCGGAGGCCAGACGGACATTGACATCTTTGTCACAATCCGACACATTGACGCCTCGGGGCAAGAGGTCTTGTACACAGGCACAGCCGGCGATGGGGTCCCGCTCGTCAAGGGGTGGCTCCGGGTCAGCCTGCGCAAGATCCACGACGAGAACCCCAAGCACAAGGCATGGCTTCCTCACCGGGAGTACCTGTCGACCGACGTGCAGCCTGTCAAAGCCGACGAGGTATACCCCGTTGACGTCGAGATCTGGCCCACCAACGTAGTTGTAGACAGAGGGGGCAAGCTCGTCTTTGAGGTTTCCAGTGGTGACACTCAGGGAGCAGCCGTTTTCCAGCACAATTCACAGGTCGATCGGTAAGTCCCTAGGAAACCCCTTCCCTACCATTGCACAGAGCTGTTGCAAAGATCTGACCCATCGCAGTCCTTCCTCAAAATTCGCTGGGAAGAACCACATCCACTTCGGGGACGGCCTGGAGAACTACCTGACTCTGCCAGTAATTCCATCCAAATAGACCAGATGCTTAGAACCAAAACTTCAGTCTTGCGCACTGAAAGCGCGAGGTGTTGTCAGATTGAGGCATCTTGATCCAGGAGAAAGTGGTCGTGGGAATGCATAAACCGTGTCCGCAGTGAATGTCGTAGCTCGTAAGATTGCGTAGCGTTGGCTGCTAACACCGGCGTTGCAATTCGGAACGGCCACTGCGGAGCGGTTGGTGTGGACTGCAGTGGACTGCAGTGGTGTTCCGGTGGGGGTGGGGTACCCCAGATGTTTGCTTGCAGGGCCCCGATCCCCGAGGCCCGCAGGCAGGCAGAGACAGAGCTGCGGGCTATACATACCAGAAAGCATAAAAATTCATACCAATACCTTTTGATAATTCGCAAAGACGCTTATTCCAACTTGACGTCCAAGGCCGTAGACATCGTTGACGCAGGCAAGAGTTCACAATGAGCTTCTCCGACCACTTCTCAATCAGAAACATCCCATATGGCATTGCGACCAGCAGCAGCCATCCACAGAAAGCAGTCGTAACACGGGTTCATGACCATGTGTTCTTCCTAAGCGACCTGCCCATCCAAATCTCAGAAGAGATCAGGCAGGCAATTGCGCAGGTGAGGAGTAGCAAACAAGATTGAGAACTCGCCCATAACCGAGAGCTGACCTGATAGACAACCTTGAACGCTCTGGCAAGCATCCCGAAGGACAAGCTGCGGCAGCTACGGTCAACAATTCAGGGTCTGCTTGCCGACGAGCAGACTGTGACGAAGCACGGCGTGCCAGTGTCTCAGGTCGAACTGCACTTGCCCATCGAGGTGAGAGGCTTTACAGATTTCTCATGCTCCAAGCAACACCTCTTGAACGCAGGCGAAGCCTCGACGGGTCGGAGAATACTGCCTCCTGCGTCGGTGCATTACCCTATCGGCTACGGCGGCAGGGCGTCGTCCGTGAGGGTTTCGGGCACCCCGGTGGTCAGGCCATATGGAGTGTACCAGCAAGACGGTGGTGAGGGCGTCACCTTCGGGCCTTCGCAGGGTGTCGACTTTGAGTTGGAAATGGCAGCCGTTATAGGCAAGCCGTCCAAGTTCGGGGACAGGGTGGCCGTCAAGGATGCTGATGAACACATCTTCGGCCTGGTCTTACTGAATGACTGGAGTGGTGAGTCCTCGCGAGATTCTGACTTTGTGCCCCCCAGCTGACACAAGCCACAGCAAGGGATGTGCAGAAGTTGGAGATGATGCCACTGGGACCCAACAATTCCAAGAGTTTCCACACAAGCATTTCGCCCTGGGTCGTCACCCTCGAGGCATTGGAGCCTTTCGAGGCACCACCACCGCCCAAGGAGACACCTGTACCTGCATTTCTCCAAGACCCGAAAGAGAAGTCGAGCTACGACATTTCTCTCGCCGTGGATGTCATAAGAGACGGGGTATCAACTACGGTGTGCAAGGCGCAGCTGGGCTGGATGTACTGGACGTTCCGTGACCTTGTTGCGCAGCAGACCATCAATGGGTGCAATGTAAACACCGGTGACCTGCTGGCGACTGGGACAGTGTCGGGCACCGAGGACCATGAGCACGGCTGTCTGCTAGAGACAACGATGGGCGGGAGGAAGAGCGTCAAGCTCAGCGACGGCCAAGAACTGGTCTGGTTGAAGGATGGTGACGAGGCCAGACTGACGGGCTTCTGTGGTGACGGCGTTGGCTTCGGAGACGTTACTGGCGTTATCACGCCTGCGACTCCGTTTGAGGGTTTGGAAGCTGTAGTATAGAATTGTATTCTAGTGCGTGGGTGGGATAAAATAGTCCGTTGATCATCTGATGCATGTTGAAGCTGCTCCTCAGGCGGGTCTGAAGCTCCACTAATACTTAGTGGAATACCAATTGAAGCGAGAGGCCGGGTTGCCCCCGGCAAGGTGGCGCGTCGGTGCATTGGAAGGCCACATCTTCATTCAATTGGGACAGCTCCTTCTCTGAACTTCCCGGAAGCTCCAACACCACAAACACAGAGGAGCAAAGCAACTCGCCCTTGTGCACCCCCTCTTCCCACCTGTCACTGTCCCACGGCTCGACTTCCGTCATGGCTCTTCTCAAGCTCTCGACTCTTGCTCTTCTGGCTCTTCGCGCTGCGGCCGTCTTGGCCGCCGAGGTAGATGTAAGTCCAGTCGAGCTGCTCTCGTCTGCTACGCCCTGCCCTGCTCTGCCCTGCCCTGCGCAACAACGCCTCGCCACGTGCTCTGTTTCCCAGCAGCTCTGAGATGCTGACAGTAGTTCCCTGCTTAGCCAGAGGATGCAAAGGCATCCCCCGACGCCTCTCCTAATGTTCCCGACCTGAAGATCGATATCGCCACGCATTTCCCCGACTCGAGCCTTGGTGTCAAGCTTGTCAACGGGCACCCGACCAAGGCGGTCGTCGAGGTTGCAAACCACGAGGATGAGCCAATCCAGCTAGCCTTCATCGGTGGAACGCTGTCAACCACACAGCCACTGCCTGAAGATGCGCCCCCAATGGCTGGCGTCCTTCGCAACCTGTCTGCTGTCCAATACAACGTCGAGATCCCCGCTGGCGAGTCCCAGTCACTGCCGTTCTCTTTCGTTCTCGACATGCAGCCCCAGGATGTCGTTGTCAGCCTCCTGGCCGTCGTCGGGAACCCCAAGGGTCAAGTCTTCCAGGTCGAGGCTCACAGCGGTCTGGCCAGCATTGTCGAGCCTCCCACCAGCATCTTCGACCCTCAGATGTACGTTGCGGACGAGTCCCCCCTAGCTTTAAAATGGGACCATGTATTAATTGACGCAACAGCATCTTCCTGTACATCTTCCTGACTGGAGTCTTCGGCGGAACCCTCTACTTCGTCTACAAGACCTGGATCGAGTCCCTCTTCCCCCAGGCCAAGCGCGCTCCTCGCGCCAGCAAGAAGGGCAAGAAGCCCGTCGAGGCTGCGGAGCCCCTGTCTGGGCCTGAGTCTCCCGGTATCACCACCGGCGCTGACAAGGGCTACGATGAGACCTGGATCCCTCAGCACCACGTCAGCCGCCCTGCGTCCAAGCGCACCAAGTCCAAGAAGGCTACGGAGTAGAGCTCGTCGGCCAAGGGCAAAAAGAAAAGACGTGAGAGTCGTCTGGAAATGGCGAGTCAAATCGCAGTTGATAAGTGACGGGTCTCGATATAGTAGACGCAGTCACACACTCAGCTGGGACTCTGGGAGATGGGGTCTCGGATGAAAAGTGGTCCCAGGCAGACCAGGCATCACTACCGGGAGCATGTACAGTATAGCATAAAAGCATCTTGCGTGCCTGCGCGGTGTCGCGGCCCTTTTTTGGAGCACAACACAATTTAAACCCTGTGCAGGGTAAACACTTTCAATATACTCAATACGTGTGCAAACAAGGGCAAGGCCTACAGCAGACCGCCCACACCTACTGTGCAGTAAGCTGAAAACTGGGAGGCGTGAGATTACCATGCGCTACGAACTGATTATGACATGAGAAAATTGTTTTCAGATCACCAGTCACAAGGCGTCATTTCCAAGAATGAAATGTGCACAGGAGCGGCTTGTTCTCTGTCGCCACTCAGAGCTGTCCAGCGGAGGCCAAAGACAAATCCCAGGCCTGCCGTAGCGCACGAGTCGACCTTCATCCAGATCCCACAAATCGGAAGAGAAGCTTCGAGATGGATAGACTCCTCCAGCGAGTCGATGGCTCGCCCATAGTGGGATTTTCAAGCGACCCTAGGATGGAGGAACAAGGCTGGGGCTTGGTCTCGTTCGTTACTGCGGAGTATAATCGTGGTGAGAAGTTGGTCGTCCCTCGATCCATGCCTCGATCCGATTCGTGGTGTGCAGTGCGGCGTCTCCCCCGGGTATGCCCTCAGGGCACAGGCGATGCCAACCGATAGGATGTTAAAAGGAGTCGCAGCTGCGCTAGTTAGTATCACAGCAGTTCAATCCAGCTGTGTCCATCGCATGTCACACAAGCAATCAGAGGCCATCGAGAATCGGCAGGTGGTTCGGTTGGGAAGATGGTTGTGTTTTTTTTTTTTCTTCGCGATTCCAGTGATCCGGGACTCCTTTTTCTCTAGAAACAAGACCCCGAGGCCCCTCAAACGGTGGCGTCGCTCATTATGCGTGAATGAGGTGGTCTTCCTGTCTGCCCAAAAGAAGCCTTCCCTGTGCCATAGCCATAGCCCTTGCCGATGGTATTGGTTGTCCTAACTAGATCATGCGAACCGCTGTCGATCCCTTGCCTTGCTCATCTCATGCGTTCTCCCTTTATCGGAGACGTCTGGCTTCACGCTCAGACTCGAGGAGGCAGAGAATGTCGTTCTCGCGAACTATCATAATACATATGTCAGCACTCGTGAACCTGTTGCGCTCCACTTTCTCGGTATCATGTTGGGGGTTTCGAAGTAGGGTCGTTCATACCGGGTCCCTTGACGTTTCGGATGATCGATCGGGTCTGGTCGTCCATGAACTCGACGCGAACCTGGGTGACACCACCGCGAGAGCCTGTTGTCCAACACAGATACATTAGCCGTCGTTCGAAGGTGTGCGACTGCTTTCCCGCAGCGAGTTCAGGGCAGGTTTTCCGTACCGGTACGGCCCAGGACACGGGTGACCTTCACGAGCTTGACGGGTTGCTTGGAGGCATCCATTTTGTTGAATGTGAATTTCTCTTGCTGAGATGAGAAATCGAGGTCGAATTCGGGGGCGTTGGATGTTGACGGCGTTGACTGACGAGAAGGGCGCGGGGATCAAGGTGGATATCGTGGCTCGACGCTGCTGCTGAAGTCGCTGGGTAACTTTTTTGGTGCGCTCCGGTCGTGCTTGCCTTCGGCGAAAAGTTTTCGCTCCTGCCGGATTTTAGCGTTGGGAGTTGAATGGTCGACGGTCCTCGCGCTGGGTAAAATAGCGGGTCTGGGCTCGGTACATCAATATGTATTGGTGAAAGAAGTGACCTCCATTTTGCCCCACAGCTCCCTGCCATTCAAAGTACCTGCATGGCTGGACACTTACTCGCTTCATTCCAGAGTTGGCTTGTGCATACTACCGCTATGGCGTGCTAAGACCCCTTTTAACTATTAGGAAGCCCGTTAACCGTAATTAAGAAAGATAGGCTAATAGTATAGTTAACCGTAATTGAAAGATTAACCGTTAGCAGATATGCTAACCGTTAGCATAGCAATTAACTATTAGCTAAATACTAATCGTTAATAAAAACCTAACTATTAAAATTAATTAAAGTATAAATAAAATTAATTTATAAAAGCCCCTATAATATACCCTATATTTATATACTACTATAAATTACTTAAATAAGTATATAATATTAAAGGTATAAGTTAACTATATTTATATATTTATCGCGATATCTAATATTATTATTAATTATTACTTATAAGTATATTTTTAATTTTTACTTTATATTATATTTTCGTTACTATATCGGTATTAATAATAACTTTAAGCCGAAATAAACTTAATTATCTTACTATATTTAAACTTTATTATTTAATATTTATTATTATAATAACTAGTATTAATTATTATAGCGTTTAATATAATAATATATACCTAGAATTTAATATTATATTAATTAATAGAAATAAATATAAAAACTATATAAAAATATAAGTTTAATAGAAATATAGCTTAAATAAAAATAATATTTAAAGATAATAAATATTTTAATTAATTAAAATTATATTAATACCTTTTATAAAGATTAAATAGCGCTTAACCGGCTTAATAGCGTTTAAGCCGATAATAATACGCTTATTCTTTTAATTAAAAACCTTAAGATTAAAGATAGAATTATAAATATTAGTTTAATAGAGCTTTTTAATAAATATAAAGATATAACGGTAGATTTCTATATAGTTAAATAGTATAATAATATTTATAAGTTTTAAATAGTTATTATAAAACTTAATATAATCGCTAATGCTAAAGATATAGTAGTTCTTATATTTAAATATTTTAAGTATTTAAATTAATTAATATTAAAAATATATTACGGATTAATTAAGTTTTTAAAAATAATTTATAGCCCCGGTAATTTTAATAAAGCTTAATAAATAAATTAATTATAAAGTATTTACTTTAATATATTATTAATTTAAATAAAATAAACGATAAATAGCTTTATTAACTATTAATTAATAGCCTTATCGCTATATCGCCGTTTATTTATAATACTAGTTAATAAACTTTATAGCTCGGCTTAATTCTTATATTTAAGCAATTAAATTAATTATTAAAGCCTAATTAAAAGTATTAAGGCTAATATTAAAAATCTAAAGAATATTAAATATATATACTTATTATAAAAAGCAAATTTATAAGCTTATTAAATCGGTAGGTTATTAAATATAATAGGCTTATTAGAGTAAAACTTAAAATTAAGCTTATAAGTTAATTTTAACTAATTTTTAAAGTCCCGGTTAATTTAGCCTATATAAAAGGGAAGGCTATTATCCTTTTTAACTTCGAATATAGGGATTATATTAATTATAAAGCTTTGGATATAGGTTTAATTAATTATAATCTTATCGGCATTAATATTAAATACTTTATTAAGCTTATTAATAATAAGCTTATTATAATTAGTTTTAAATAAAATACCTTTAAATAAGCTCGAAGCTTATTAATAAAGGTTTATTATATTATTAATAAGCTTAATATTATTAAAGGCTATATTTCGAAAAATTAAATATAATATTTTAATAATATTAAACTTTTCGAGCAGAATCTTTTTAATATTAAAGTAATTTATCTTATAAATACGCTTTTTTAAAATATTATTATATATAATTATTAGCTTAATATTATAATTCTATTACTAGTATTAAGGTAAGTTAATTTAATCGATATTTAAAAAGATAAAGAATAATAAAGAAGATAATAAAGGAAAAATAATAAAAAAAGATATAGGATAAATAATAAAACTTTAACTTTAAATTCCCGCTTTCTATATCTTTATATTAGAAAGGTGCGATTAGCAGCCCGTAAATGCTTACCGGTTAATAACTATTAATAAATATACTAATCTACTTATATAAAGCCTATAAGGAATAGGAAATAAGCTTACCGGTATAGATTCTCGCCCTTAAAAGTATTAAGGTTTTTTATAAAAGTATATTTATAAGTAAATATAGGGTAGTATATACCTAGGTAAATATTTAAATAAAGGGTATTGCTAATAAATTATATTAAACGCTTTATAGCCGTTAATTTATTTTTTTTACTTATAATTACTTTAATAGCTATTTAAGTAAATATATTACTAATAATAATAAATTTAAAATTTAAATTAGGAGCTAAAGCTAAAACTATATTACTATAAGCTATATTATTAATATATAATTTATTATATAATTTAATAAATATAAACTTTAATATATATAGGTTTAATTAAATAAATATATCTTATCTATAACAGATAATATCCTTTATATACTTATAATTACTAATAGTAATCTTCTAATTTATAAAAATAAAATTACTTTTTATTAAAGCGGTATATATTAATATTATAAAGTTAACTGGATTATTATAACTTATAGCGCTAGCTTAATTTAAAAATAAAGTTATTATATATTGCTTTATTAACTAATCTTATAAAAGTGCTAAGATAATAATAAATTAGCACATATAAATAGATAGGTTATAATTAGCTAAATAATATAAAAGTAATATAAGTTAAGTAATACTTAGCGGGAATAAATAGCTTTAAAGTATAGCTATATATTTAATATAAGCTAAACTAGTTAAAATAATATCTCTTAATAAGAAATATATAAGGTAAGAAAGATTATTATATTTAGAATAAGCTATATTAAGAGGATGTGATAAGATAAGATTTAAAGTAAATAAGATAAATATAAGCGGAGGATTAAAATTATTAATTTTCTATTAAAAGGTATATATATCTTTACTTACTATAATATAAAGATAGTTAGTTATTATATTTTATATCTACTTTATCTAAATATAAAAATAATTATATATAATAATATCGAAATTTATAACGGTATCCGATTTAAGCTAACCTTTATTAACCTTTATAAAGTTTTTTTATATAGTTTTAGCACCGAAATAGTAAAAGTAATAGAATTTATATATTTAAAAACCCTTAAAACTAAAGTTTTTTACTTATTAAGATATATCGCTTATATAGCATATAATAAATATATATATATAGATAGTCCGGCTATTAATTTTAATTTAAACGCCTTTATCGAAATAGCGTATTATTTATAATACTAATATTATATCTATAAGTTTAAATCTATAAAAATTAAAGATAATCGGGAATATATTAACTTTTTAATATTAATTATTCTTAAATAGTTTAGTAAAAAGGGTATAAAAACTAAATAGTATTTAATATAAGTTATAATATATTTTAAAGCCGTTAATAAAAATAAAGAGTAGGTATATTATAATAATCACTACTTTATCGATAATAATATTTTACCTTATCTTAAAAAGATTATAATTATACTCTTAAAGCTCGAGGTTAGCTTAAAAGGAGTAAGTATAATAAAAAGGTATAAGGGCTATAACTTTAATATTCTATATAAAGCGTACTATAAAATTCTCGCCTATATAAGTTAAAAGAGTTAATACTTTATTTATATATTTTAGAAATACCTTTAAAACGGTTAATATCTTAACCTATAATTTTTATCCTTTTTTTTAGCTTTCTTTTTATATTTATAAGCAGCCTTAGCTTTTTTAATAATATTTTTACGGTTTTTAACTTAAGTTTTAAAAGAGGTAAAGTTATCTTAAATCTTATTATAACTGCAGTTAATAAAAATAAAAGTATAGCTTTAAATATTAGATTTAGGGATATAGGTAATCTTAAATATAATAACAATCTTATTTAATAGCTAGAAAGGCAAGTGCTTAATAATATAGTTTAAAAGGGATAAACTATTATAATAAAAACCCTTTTAAACTTAAAAAACTAACTTATCTTTATTTAAAATAGCTAATATAAAGCATTAATTATAGCTAAAGCCGATAATATAGCCGATATATTAAGTATCCTTTTAACTAGTTTTATTAAGGCGTTAATAAGTATATATAAGCTAACTATAATAATAATAAATAAAGTTAAAAAGAAAGATTATAGCTTTATTTTAGCTATTAAATTTAAGGTAAGGGTAAATATTAAAGGATACTTATATAGAGAAAGCTTAAGTATAGGAGTAATAAAGCTTAATAAGCTTATTTATAAAAATAGCAGGATTATTATATATCTCTTAAATAATATCCGAGAATAAGATTATTCGGAATAAAGAGATAGGGTTAATAAAGTAAAGTAAGGATTTAATAACTTTAGTTTTGCTTTATAGCTTCTTTAATTTACCCTTTTAATCCCGCTTTTAGGTGGCTATCTCGATAGGTAACTTCTTAACCTTTAATTAAATTTAAGTTTTATATATATCGATTAAAGGCAAGCGGATTTAAAGGCGGTTTTTAAGTAAAGTAAGGTTCTTTAGCAGCTTAAAGATATTTAGAAACGATTATCCGTTACTATCCTTTAGTAGATATAGCAGCTTATATAAAGCCTTAAACTTATTATAACTTATACCTATAAGATTAGTAGATATCGTAAGTCCCTTCTTAAATAATAATATTTATAGCTAAGGGTTATAATAGTGGTAAATTAGCTTAAATAGATTTTTTAAATCTGTCTTTTCCTTAAGCTATAGCTTAAGGGGAATATTTTCTAGGCTAAAAGGGACCGCTATATTATTACTATTAAAGACTTTATTAAAAGCCGTAAACTTAAGTTATTTATCGAGAATACGCTTTTTATATTTAGCTTAAGTGTAAATTTTATTATCGCTAACTATTTAGAATATAATATAAGCTTTATCGGTTATAATAAAGCCTTTATAGATAAGAATAAAAAGTTCTATATATAAAACATTAATTTAAATTGCTAAAAGGAGAATATATAGAATAAACTTATAATTAAAAAGTTTATCGTTATTATTAAACTTAAAATCTAGCTTAACCTCTTTATTATTATTTAAAGCGAAAGGATTATTATTATTATATTTAATAAAAGCTATAATTAATATATTATTTACATTAAATGCTTTTACCGCAGTATTATTATTATCGTTATATTATTAATATAAGGGATTATCTTTTTTATACTCGGGCTTACTTAAGATAAAGTATCGACCCTTATATTAAAGAAGTATATCTTACTTAAGGGCTTTATAAAGCGGTATTATAATATAAGAAACTTAATTAAGATTAAAGTTTTTAAAGCTAAAAGGGAGTTAATTATTAACTTAAAAATAGATAAGCTTAATATATATATCTGTAAAATAAGGATAGTTAAAGTTAAGGAAAGGTAAATAGATCGGTAAATAATAAGTTAATTAAAAGGCTAGGCTAAGTTATAAAGTAATAGCTAAAAGTTAAGTTTTAAAAATTAATAACACTTATATAAAAAATATTAGATTATATTTACTAATAGTAAAGGTTTAAATTTAAGGGTTTTATAAATATAACGGAGCTAATAATATAATTTTATTTTATCTATCCCTTTAAATTAAATCTTTTTATCGCTAACTTTATCTTTTTTTCTCTTTTTAATAATTATTAACTTATAACTTTAACTTATAACCTTAACTTATACTTTATAGTAATTAGTTATAAAGTTATTAAAAGCTTTATAGGATTATATTTAAATTAATTATAAGCTTAATTCTTATAATTTAATCGGTTTAAACTGCTTTTCTTTATTCTTAAAGTAATAGCTCCTATCCCTTACTATCCTTAAAATATTCTCTTTAAAACTCCTTATTACTATCTATTATATATAGCATATATAAGTTATATATTATATACCACTTATTTTAATATTATTATACCTTAATCTATTAATTTATAAGTGATAACTAGCTTTTATATCTTTACTATTAATATTTATAACCCTATATAATATACTATATTTATTAAAATCTTAACTTAAAATACTTAATATATAGATATTAAAAACTATTATCCTTAATATAAAAAATTATTAACTATAAGCTTTAATAAAATATCTCGCTTAGCTAAAATATTAAACTATAGTAATAATTAATATAGCTAAGGCGGTCTTTCTTAAGGTTCTTTATTTAGATATTAAAGATTTACTAGTTATAAAGTATTTACTTAAGCTTTTTAAGGTAAATCTCGCACCTTTTTTAATCTTATAAATTAATTTTATACCTTTTTCTATACCCTTTTAATATTTATTAATTAATATTTTAGCTTTAGCTTACCGGCGGTTTTATTTTTATTACTTTTTAGCCCCCCAATAATACCTTTAACCCCTTTAGTAATAGCTCCGGTTAAGCCTTTTATAAGCCTACTCCTATTTTAAGCACTTAAGGCCCCTTTTAAATATATCCCTTAGCTTTAATTATTAAGTAAAAGTATTTAGCTATATTTATTAATATTAGCCGTATAAATAACGCCGCTAACTTTAAGATTAATTTTAAAGTAGTTTATAACTTTATTCTATATAATATTTAAATTACTATTCCCGTTAACTTTAATATAAACCTTTTTACCCTTAATAAGCTTATAAAGCTAGAAAAGTCGATTTTATTTACTATAAATTAGGAATTATATAAGTATATATTTATATTTAGTAACGCTTATTATATTTCTCGAATTATTATTATAGTTTACTTTAAGATTATTACTAACTTAATTAAGTTTTATAATTTTAGAAATTATAGTATAAATAACTTTTATTTTTAGAAAAATATATTTCTATATTATAACTTTTATATAAGTAATTTTTTAATACTTTCTCTCCCTTTTTATATACTAATAACGCCTTATATTAATATATATAGTCTTATAGGGATAAGTTTATAAGCTTAAGCGAGATTTTCCTTATAAGTTTTAATAGAATTTTAATAACGTAGCCTAGTTAAAGAAGTTTATTTACTTTATCGAGTTTAAAATCGATAAAACTAATTTTACTTTAATTTTTAAATATATTATAAAGCAGCTCGATTAAAAGGTAACTATTAAGCACCGCTTTATTTAAATTAATAATACTAAGATAAAGCACTCCTTATTTATACTAGTTAAACAAATTATTATTACTTTTAGTTATTTATTAGCTAAGCTTATAGATTTTAAAGATACCCTTAATCTTAGCTACACTTAAGATAACGTTACTTAAAAAAACTTTAATAATTATAACTAGATAAAAGATAATAACCACCGTAATAATATTATTAGTAAGGCCTTTAATACTTTTATCCTTAAGCTTAAATTTTAGAATATTAAGCTTTATAACTTTATTTAAAATATACTTAAGGATTCTTTAAATAAAGGTAAAAAATCTAAGGCTAAAGTAGCTTTTAAACGTAAGTTTAATACTAACTTACTAAGTAAGGTTATAATTAATATTAATAATAATAATAACGGCCCTCCTGCTATTAAGTCTCCCCGCTCTAGTAATTACTATACTTTCTCTAATAGCAGCCGTTATATTCCCTTTAATAGAAGCGTATATAAAGGTGTAAATATTAATCCCTTCAGCTCTTCCGGACTTAGCCTATCCCGCTATTCCAGCTCGGGTACCTTTAATAGCTAGCAGCCCTCTTTTAATCTATTTAATATTTAAAACATTTATAATCTTAGCTTAAATATTAGTTATAATAATTAATATTAAGGTAAGGATTTTAATATTATAAACCCGGGCCTATTCCTTAATATAAACCCCGGTATAAACCCTAATATAAACCTTAATATAAACCCTAATATATTTATAAATATAGCGATACGCTTATATAGCAGTACTTCTTCCACTACCGGCTTATTATCGGTTAAGACTACTTATCTTTATAACCCGCTTAATAAGCTTAATCTTAAGCCGGAGCCTTAAGTTAAGCCCCGCTATAATAGTTAAACCTGCACTTAAATACTTATTAGCTAAAAGAGCGCTTCCTAGTTTTATATATAATTTTAATTATTTAAGGGAAAGGGTAAGGATATAAATAATAGATATAGTAAAGGCGGCAATAGCCGTTATAGCTATAGTAGTGGTAGTGGCAGCTCTTTTATATACAGAGTTGTGAATATACAAAAATATACAATATATAATATATAAATATACAAATATACATATATAAGCCGTCCAATATACAATATATAAATATATATATACAATATACAAATATACAATATATAAATATACAATATACAATATACAATATACATATATAATATACAAAAAATATACAAATATACAATATATAAATATACATATATATTTATATATTTATATACCTAATATACAATATATAATATATACTCTAAAAATAGACTTTAAAAATAAAATATATAGCTATATAGAGTAATTTTAGGCGGTAAGAATGGCCTATTTAGTTTCCTTATATCTAAATCCATTT